>PVIC010001740.1:64365-87399 GCA_004025085.1 Thryonomys swinderianus | reverse complement strand
ATTTCACAGTATCTGTCATATACTCTAGAACTTATTTACATCTTCAGCTTCTCATGCCAGAGAAAACTTACAACCACATCTCTGTCCTATTTATTTTACTTATGAGTATGTCTTCAGGGTATATCCATTTGAGAATAAACAACTTAAACTCATCACTTTATAGCACAGTGATGTTTTATTTCATTAAAAACACACACAAACACAGCCCCACATCTTCTTCTTTGTCCAGTCTCCAGTTGATAGGCATATGGGCTGTTTTCAAAATTTAGCTATCACAAATTGAGCTGCTATAAACATGGGTGCACATATGTTGCTGTGATATGAATTTGTTTATTCTTTTGTGTATATCCCTCACAGGGGAATAGCAGCATAAAAAGGGACCTCTAATCCTAGTTTTTTGAGTAGTCGCCACACTGATCTCCATAGTGATCATACCAGTCTACATTCCCACCGACAGTAGAGAAGGGTTCCTTCTCCCCACAGCCTCACCAACATTCATTGCTGGCTAATTCTGAGACGGGAGCCATTTTTTGTGGAGTGAGATGGAATATCAGTGTTGCTTTCATCTGCATCTCTCAAATGACCAGTGATGTTGAGCATTTCTTCATATGCTTCTTAGTTGTTTTTACTTTTTCCTCTGAAAATTATATGTTGATTTCAGATGCCCATTTTTGAATTGGGTCTTTAAATTTGGAGGGCTGATGCTTTTAAGCTCATTATATATTCTAGTAGTAGCCCTCTGTCTGAGAAACAACTAATAATAAAGATTTTTTTCCTATATTGTTGGTTATCCTTTCACTCTGCCGTGGTTTCTTTTGCTGTGCAGAGATTTTTTAATAGGATAAGGTTGCCATCGTTGATTCCTTCTGCTAGCTGTCATGCTGTAGAGGTTTTGTTCATAGTCTTTCTCTAAGCCACTGTCTCCAAGAGTTCTACCTAAGCTTTTTTGCAACAGATTTACTGTTTTAATATTTAGGTCCCTAATCCACTTTTATTTTAATTTAGTGTATGCTGAAAGAGGTAGATCTATCTTTAGTCTTTGATAGGTTAAAGACCAGTTTTACCAGCACCACTTATTAAAGAGGCTGTCTTTCCTCTATTGAGGATATTTGGCTCCTTTGTCAAAGATGAGGTGACTTAGTGTATCTGGAGTTGTTTCCAGATCTTCTAATCTATTTTGCTGATCCTTGTATCTGTTACTAGGCAGTTTTTTTTTTAATAACAGTGACTTTGTAGTATGCTGCCAGATTATAGCTAACAAGTAGTGCTACACCTACCCATTTGTGACTCAGTTTATTCTGAATTACCTTTTTATTCCCAGAGTACTGATCCACTTATCCCTAACATGTGCTTCTCCAAAAGAATCCATTCCACCAAAAATACATAAGGAATATATGTAGCAGATGAAATGAGAAATGTCTAAGAAGATAAATATGTTTAACCTGATTTGAATATCACAAAATATATTCATGTATGGAAACAGCACATGGTTCTCCATAAATATGTGCAATTTTTAAAAATTTTCTTCAAAAACTGGTTATAAAAATGTATAGTCAATGTCAAATAGTTATGCCTAATCCCCTGTAGATTGATTGTATTTAGGCTAACAAATTTTAATCATTAATATATGCTTCAATTTATAGTCAGTTGATGGAATATTAAATATGCAAATATATTACTTATTAACTACTTGCAAAATATGTAAATCTTCAGAGAAAGGGTTGAGAAAATTTATTCATTTCTGTAAACCTCAGTTCCCGCAATGGTAAAATAGGTACGATAAGGTTTGTTTTTTTTTTTTTGAGGCAGGGTCTTGCTTTGTAGTCCAGGCACCCTCAGCTCACTATGTAGCCCAGGCAAGCCTCAAACTCAGCAATCCTCCTGCCTCTGCCTCCCCAGTGCTGGGATTATAGGCGTGAGCCACCATGCCTATATTGATGGCTGGTAGGTGTGAGTCACCACACCCACCACTGTATGTGGTTACCGGGATCAAACTCAGGGCCTTGCGCTTGCAAGGCAGGCACTGGAACCACTGAGCTAAATCTCCGGCCCCAGTAAGGTACAATTTTGTGATGGTTAAAGGATTTGATACATGTTAACAGAGTATGACAATATCTGCATATAAAAACAATTTTTAAAATGTTGGTTTTATATTAATAAGAGTAAACACTAGTGTCAGTAACAATGGAGATATAAACGTATTTCAAAATTAACCTTTGCATTCAGAATTTTTTTAAAAACTAAGATAATCACTTCCTCATAAGTAATGGCTAGTTCCTAAAAGGCTAGAAACTAAAATGTTGAAGTTAGGGCCAGAGATTTAGCTCAGTGGTTCCAGAGCCTGCCTTGCAAGCGCAAGGTCCTGAGTTCGATCCTGGTGACCACATAGAATGCTGGGTGTGGCGACTCACGCCCACCAGCAATCAATACCACATACCACAGTGCTGGGCATGGTGGCTCATGCCTGTAATCCCAGCACTCAGGAGGCAGAGACAGGAGGATTGCTGAGTTCCAGGCTTGCCTGGGCTACATAGTGAGCTCAGGACCAGCCTGAACTACAAAGCGAGACCCTGTCTCAAAAAAAAAAAAAAAAAAAAAATGTTGAAGTTAAGAATACTGAGTGATAATTTATTTGAATGTCTAAACTTAAGGGAAGATAAAGAAAATTCCTATCAAACTGAATCACTAAATCTTCTCTAACCCAAAAATCCAATTCATTCACTCACTGATTTTTCTTAAAATAATTGTTTTCCACAACTAATTTATTATATGATTATGTTAATGATTAAATAAAAATTGATCACTCTTCAAGAATATTTGTATCACTCTTATAGAAGTTTGCAAGTTAAAAGTACAGTTTATGAAATACCCATTTGGAAAATATTATTGATGTCTATCACTAATAACTCCGAAGATCATTTATATTAGTATTTTGCTCTAAAATATTTAAAGAAAATGTGATGTTTATGAGTGAATGATTACCTTGAAAATAAACTGATCTTTTTATTTTTTATCTCTGTATGCAAAGAAATGGAAATTAATGCTATAAAATACTTTAAATATAAAATTAAAAGTTGTATCACTTCACTGTCACTTTTTGTTATATCAGCCAGACAGAGTATACAAAATGATATTTGACTTCTGATCCACATTAAATAATTTACAATCTATTTGTAGATAGCTATGCAACATTTATATTTATACATTAAACATGTAGATATTTGTATTATTTTCTAATTAAGTAAACTTTAAAGTGGGCATTTATATAAATTTCTTTAGCCTAATATATTGTTTTTAAGTGAACATCACACACAAGATTCTGACTGCTTAATGGTATTGTGGCTTTAGGCTTGAGGATATGTTTTAATCTATACTTTTCTCGTTCTGTCTCCTTCTTATTATTTAATCATCCAATGAACATTACAGATCTGTCAGTTTGGAGGCAATAAACTGTGTATGGATTTTTCTTCTTTAGGACTGAAAAAGTCCCAATCATGAAAACAATGAAAGAAACTTCCATATACCTAGTACTTCATTTCCTGACAATCAAAGGCATGTGCTAATGATGATCTTGGGCTCCTGGCTAAAAAGGCAAGACAGGGCTGACAAATAACTAGAATGGGGCTTGAAAAACAAAATGTGACAAGTTTTAGGACAAAACACCAAGTTCTTAGTATAATTACTGGGCAACCAGGCCCTTAATCACATGACCTACTTGTGACATGTCAAATATACAATACACTGCTGTGTTCTCAGGTATAACCATTGGTGGAGTATATCTTGCTGATTTAGGAATTAAGGAAAGTTCTATTAAGTTTTAAATATCCATCAGAATATATATCATACAATTTTTTTGAATAAAATAATTCTATTAATTTATATAATGTTACTAGTATAAGTGTGATACTGTTTATTTTTATATATTTTGTGTTATTATTTTCATACTCTAACACATGAAATTTTTGTACTGGTTACCCATCTCTGAAATGTTATGTTACACAAAAATATTTCTCAAATGTAATTGTTTTCTTTTTTGACAGGGTCTCACTTTGTAGTTCAGGCTGACACTGAGCTCACTATGTAGCCCAGGGAAGCCTTGAACTCAGCAATTCTCCTGCCTCTGCCTCCCAAGTGCTGGGATTATGGGCATGAGCCACCACACCCGGCTCTCATATGTAATTTTAACTCTACAAACTCACAAGACTAGTGAGTTGAACATTTGAGCCAATAACATGTATAACATCACTGATATACATGATAACAGTATTGGTTGAAGCATAGGAGCAATACAGTTCATTTAAGAGGAAACAAAGAGGATGTGTTTAGATAGCAATGCAAGGAAACAAAAAACAAACATTTCAAATAATCAACAATTCAATATTTACTGAACAACTTTTGAGTGTTTTTTATCAGTCCTCCTCAGAGTTAAAAAATTGAATCTGCATGCATAAAAAATCACTAACTTTTTAAATGTGCAATTATAGTTGCTTTGTTCCTTTCATACAGGCGATAAACATACTGCAGTCATTTAAACATTAACACTATAATTCCTTCCTCACAGATGTAGTCATTTAAGTATGACACATTACAAGGGAAACACCTGAGCCAGAAAACAGACCCACGTTTGTCCACACATGTATGTATATGCCAGATGTATACACATGCACGCTTGCACACCACATAATCAGAAACCTGCTGTGTAGGAGGTGCTACGGTTACACAGTGTCCTAAAGAAGTGTAACATGCAATGGGTAGGCCATTTCGAAGAACAGACCTGCAGTGAATCCTGATGTTCTCTTTGCCTCACTCACATCAAAATAGCCAATGTATTCTAGTGATTTTTAAATATCATTATCTTTCTAATTCATTCTTTCCTTGTTAATTCTATCCACTCCTCCCACTGCCGGGAGTCATCTTTCCAATCCTACACGTCATATCCACACTGAAACTATCTAGTTTCTACCTACTTCCTTCATAAGCAGAGTTTATAAGGCAAATAAATTTTATTTTCCACCACCATCCTAGTGCTAACTAACATCAGGTGTACCTACCCTGAAAGGTATAATGCTAACCCATAAATACTTTTCAGATATCTTCCTTCATTTTTAAACCCTCTCCTGGTTAGAAGATTTGACCCATATAATTGCTCTTTTGCTCTCATGGTACAACTCTTTTACTGAGGCCTCTGGAAAGCTATGGTTTACAATTTCTATTTTGCACTCTCTGTATCTCCATGGTGCTCAGCATAGGGTAGTAACTGAGTAAACACATGAAGAATGAAGGACAGACACACAGCCGAGATGCCTGATGTTTATCTCTACTGTTCTGTCAGACTTATGAGACAAGCACTGAACAAAGAACAAATTGAGTTTGGCATTTGTGACTCAGATGGAGCCCTTTAAGCAAAGCTTTGATCTTGAATTTCCTTCTGATTCTTGCATCCTATGATTCTACTCTACTAAAAGTCAACTGATACCTTTGGCCAGCACCAGTTGCCTCGAAAGCAGGACCACATAAAAAAATACCATTCTGCCCTTTTGGGATGTGGATCAAATGGCATCAGATAGCAGACATACTCTGGCAGCACTCCATGCCAATGTCCACATTGATTAAGTTTGTTTACTAACTACTCACATTATCTATTTCATGTTGGGATTTCTTTAGGGTGTGGTAAAATTGGACAGATGGGTTGAAAGCCTCCCTTCAGGCATAATGCACATAGGATCGGGCAGATGGGTTCCAGTAAGCAAGCTCTAGGCTTGAAAACATGGCCACGACACAAAGAAAAAGAGTCTACCATTATCTAGTGAGGGGTGAAAATATAACTGGAAATAGAGAAATTTAAAAATAAGATTTAAAGTGCATAAAGCAAAACTAGAAAAGTGTCACAGTATTACTTTCCTTCAAAGGCCCAAACATTTAGGACTCAAGTCATATGTTGTAATAGTAAGTGATGGAAATCTAAAAATATTTTTTGGAATATATCAAACTTATGCCAGCCTGAAATAAGTTTCCTAGTAACAAAACAGGGCTCAGTTTCATTAAATATTTCTATAAGTGAATCAGATGAGGATCTTATAGAACATTAAACAAATGGGCAGAGTACTAATTTGAGGGGAAAAGAAAATCTACAAGTATCTTCCCAGTATGTACAGACAGACTGAAACAATCACGTGGTGAAATAAGTAAAAGGTATTACATTAAGTTCACCTGGAGACAAAGAAGAAATAAAATAAACCTAAAGTTTGCACAAGTGTGAAACATGGAGATATAAATTGAGGCCCCACATAGAGCAATTAGGAATTAAATTGACAATGTAGTTGGCAGGACGAACAGCACCACCTGACTAGAAAAAGTCTACTGAATCTTTCAGTGTATTAATAATGTCCTATCAGTTCGGGTACTTAAGACCCAGAATGTGCTGAAGAGTTCCTGTTGACACCCTCTTTTCCATAATCTGTGCTTCTCTGTCCTGATAGTTGCCCCACAATTCCCTGGTCTGTATGCCTTACAAGATGAGGTGCTTTCCAACTCTGATGTCCAGCCAGGTGTGATTATGTGGCAGCAGGAGACAGGAGAGACCACAGTATTTATCCCATAGGTCCTTCCATAGCTGAGTGAGTCCTGGCCATGCAAAAGGCCATACCACTGTCTAGCAATCATCTATACTCATCACCTCATCCCCAATCTCTGGACTTCAGTAACAACTTTTTTTTCTCTTTCCTCTCTAGCAAAGGGTAGTAGGGATACTCTGCACTACTAGCCTCAATATACCCAAACTCCTCTCAATGTTTTGTAAATAGTCCTTTTATTTAGATCTCCTCAAACTGTCTACTTTGTATGACATCTATTTCATGTGTGGATCAAGCTAATAAACTGATATTTATTATATATCTGCCATATGCCACGCACTTAACATGAGCTGTTGCATTTGGTGATTTTCATATCCCTGCTAGATGGGTTCTGTTATCTTGCATGTGCTACAGATAAAGAAATAGAGGTACTTGGAGGTTGACTTGTCTGAGGTCAAAGAGAAAGTGGATGCTCAACATGGATTTCATCCCAAGTTGTCTCCGTTCATAACCACTCTGCCCTGATCATTCTGTCCAGAATAAGTCATGTCTCACTTAACGCGGCATTTACCTTGGCTTTTTACACTTAGAAGAATTTAAACAAAGATATGTGTACTGGCAAGCTAAGAAGAATGGAAAGTTCTCATAACTCTGAGAAATATATACAGTGTAAAAATTTGCACTATTTCTGTGAAGCAATTTGATAATAAGTATGAAGGACCTGAAAAATATACTGTCATTCTTAGGCCCATTAGTTCCATTTATAAAAGTCTATCACGGGCCAGAGATTTAGCTCAGTGGTTCCAGCACTTGCCTAGCAAGCTCAAGGTCCCTGGTACGATCCCTGGTGACCATATACAATACCAGACATGGTGACACGTGCCCACCAGCAATCAGTACCACATACCACAGTGCCAAGTGTGGAGGCTCACACCTGTAATCCCAGCACTCAGGAGGCAGAGGCAGGAGGACTGCTGAGTTTGAGGCTTGCCTGGGCTACATAGTGATCTCAGGGCCAGCCTGGAGGCTCTGTCTCACAAAAAAAGTCTATCCTAAGGCAATGAAGATGTGAACAATGGCAATTTCCAGGATGCTCACTGGTGAGTGGGTTACCTGGGTGAAATCTGAAATAATCTACATGTCTAACAATAGAGAAATGGCTAAATGAATCATTATATGTCTATAAATATACATATATATACACATATATCATGAAATAGAAAAAAATTAAGATTGTGATTTAAAGAGTTTGAGAGATCCTTAGACCATCCAAATATTATTGAAATACATACTCCATATTTTAAAGTGCATATGTGCATGATGTATGTTTACAGAGGAAAAATGATTTTGAAAGAAAACAATGAAACATTAACTGTGGTTATATTTACATACAGGAATATGAGTTGTCATTTTTCCCTACAAAACTTTCTAAAATTTCTAGTTGTATATAATAACATGTAAATGAGGTCCAGAATGTATGAGACATATTGTGAAATAGGAAGAAAATGTTCAAAAGGAAGAGAAAAAGGGGGGCAAGAGATCAAGAAGGTAAAACAAAATTGTAAAAACAAAAAAAGGGAAATAAAGCTGATGTAATAGGAGGTAGAGGAAGGGCAAGGGAGTGAGAAAAATGAGAATCAAGATGTGTCATGCGCATGTCAAATTTTCAATTTTGAATGTTATCATTATGTTTATCTAAAATATACCAATACACTCAATAAAGGAAAAAAAATAATATACTGGAAACATAAAGTTTGAAAACAGAAGTAAATAACTATGAATTATTGTTAAACTAATAATTATAAAATGTGAAAAAGAGAACCTTTAAGATAATGTGGCTGGAAAGCTATGGAGGACAGGGCTTTATGTTTATCTTGGAAGATGCAAAAACCTTACCCTACAGAAAGTAGAGGGAGATGTGGGTAACAGAATGAGAATTCTGGGGAGATTTTTAATAAGTGGAAGCAGGTTGCCTCAAAAGGTTTAATTCTGCTATCACTACAAGTATTCAAGAAGTTGGCCATGATTTTTCAGAAATCTTATAATCATGTGAGCTTCACACAGACAGTTAAGCATCAAATTCTCTCACAACAGAGACACTAAAATGTAGATGAAATCGTACAGTAGTGTCTAATTATTTCCTTCTTATCAGAGACTTCTTTCTCTGGGATAAGGCATTATTGTTTCTGACAATTCTTTTTTAATCATTTTTTGTGGGCAAAATAGAATGCCTACTATATTCAAAAGTGGTTTCCTTGGGAGCAAGGTACCTATCTTTCCAGCACTCATACTCATTTCCTATAACAGTTCCAACTACATAGTCTACCTATAACATCTTAGTTTTTTTTTTGTTTTGCTTTGTTTTGTTTGTTTTGCTGCAGTTGTTATTTTAATTATCATTGTTCAGTATAATTAAGCCAACGTACCAGATCTGGTTAATACACCACCCCAGATCCAATCCAACTTGAACAGCTGGGGCCTGGGGAGAATAACTCACTTCCTATATAGAACCTTAATATCCTAGCACCTATCATGTTTTCTAGCCCCATCAACTAGCTGCCCATGGAGGCACAAAAATAAATACGAGCAGGGACTGGGGCGACCAGATGTATTGCTGACTTTCTGCCCACTACACTTCCTATATTGCTTCAAGATATGGTGACTATGAGCTTCTCTACAGGTACCTTACAAAAGCAAGCAAGCAGCCATGTTTCTCAGAGAGACTATGGACACTTTTTTTCCTTCTCTCCTCTTTCCTTTCAGTCCTATGCCATTGGAATTCTTTGCGCTTAGCAAAATACTACCATATAAGCCTTGGTCTCGGTCCATTTTCTGAGGAAACTACATTGGCAAAATGATTTAAATTGTATTTTGAGGTTACTGGTTAGAGGATCTTAAGTCTAACCTATGATCTGCCCTAAAGAGTGAGTCAGTTCCAATGCAAATAATTAACAGGAGAATTGATTTATGGCCTGAATAAGGAAAGAAATCCTGAAATGATCCAAAACAGATTGATGACAGAGGGTGGGCATAAGAGAATGAGTGATGGAAGCCACCTCTGTCACCATCAAAAGCTCTCTAGCAAACACTTCTCACCTTAACCTTCTCCACCTCCTTTAAGCAACCACTTGGTGCCACTTCCCCAGAATTCTTCCTCGCAGAGCTTCGTTCCCATCATGCTTGGAATCCGCAAGCCTTTACTCACCCACTTTCAGCTCCCCTCCTGCAATGACCAGACACGCCACACTCAGAACATTGCTCCTGTCCACAGGGAATTCTAGAGTCCCCATCACATACAGGCCCTTGAGGGATGGAAGATCAGTATCCACGAGAACAGTCTTGTCTGCAAAAGAAAAGGAAATTGCTCAGATGTCTACCTAAAACAGGAATCGCCTTCTCTCTCCTAGTGATTTTTTTTCCTGGCATTCTCCTGGGAATTCAAGAGCTGGCTACACCGCAGCCTATGCCGGGACATGTGCAGCAACCAAAAGAACAAACAGTCTGCCAGAGGCAAGGTCTTATTTTAAAGGCCACGATTAGAAAGAGTTACCATTGCTTAATACAACAAATGTCATGGCCAGAAGGCATGGCTTATGCTGCAAGCACACAGCATGGAAAACTTTCTACCCTTTGTCCTTTTTTCCTTCATTTTTGGCCCAAGTTTCAGGAAAGTACATGACATTGGTCTCTGAAGAGAGATTATCTGGATGTAAATCCCAGCCCTACTACTTAATATACATGTAGACCAACATCTCTCTCTGTATCTGTTATTTCTTCCGTGAAATGGGAATAAAAATACTTCACTAGTAGGGTTTTGGAGAAGATAAAATGAATGAATAGCTCTAAACCATGTATTAGTATTAGTAAGCCTCCTATTACGTCCTCGTTCCCACTGTGCAGGGCAAGGCCATCATGCACACTGTCAGGGCTTCACAGGATCATTTGCACTGCTGCTCGCATCTTTGGCAGACTGATATGGCTCACTGACAACTAAAACCATCACCCTTCAATTTCCCTTTCAGGAAAGCCATTTCTGTAAAACTTCAAAAGAAACACTCATAAATCTTATCTGAAATTAACAATAAATATAAATAAAACCTCTCAACTAAACCAGCAAATATTTCATGTATACAAAATATTAAGTGTTATTCTCTGAAGCTTAGTAGTAACAGTATGAATTAAAGACATCAAGTAAATGTTTCTGCTTAAATTTTAAGTACCATAATCACTGATATATGTAATGATTTTTAAGGCACTCTTGTCTACATAATCTAGTTGCTCATTCCAGGCAATAATTCATCCTGCTGTTCTGAAGGACTTGTCCAAGTAAACTAATTTCTCATGAGCTGTCATTCCTAGCCCTTACCTGCTTCCTTAGTTACAAGACTAGCCATAACCCTTTCAACAGAAGCTTTGGGCCTGGGTTCAGTACGAGTCTAGTTTCTAGCTTCTTTCCATCACTATGAGTTATAGCCAATCAAATGAAGGCAGAGGGTTTGGTGAACCAGTGAGGGGCTAACAATGGCTTTTTAACAGAGGCAAGACTTAGCTTGCATCCTAATGGGCAGTGGATGATGTTGATGATACTGGACCGTGACCATACTTTGAGAAACAGTACTTTATGTATCCAGCTATGTGTGGGAACTCAGAGAGACAGAGAGAGAGGGAGGAAGGGAGGGAGGGAGGGACGGATGGACGGACAGACAGAGAGGGAGAGAGAAACATGTGCAACTCATTCTTCAAGCTCCAGTGACACCTTTAAGCATGCTTACATCAGAGCACAAAAATACATTATTCAGACCACATACATACATTACATGTGTAACTACTGGGCTGGCGGTCAGTGTGATTATGTTTTACCTCTCCAAGTGTTAGAGGAAAAGACTATTCACTCTTTAAAATCCCTTATATTTATTGTAATATAAAGATACTAAATAAATGCTTCACACATTTGTTGAGTTTACTATTCTACAATAACTTAAATTTAAGATTCATATCTGGGGCTAGAGATTTAACTCAGTGGTTCCAGTGCCAGCCTAGCAAGTGCAAGTTCTCTGATTCCATCCAGGTAACCACATACAATAATACTGTGTATGGTAACTCACGCCCACCAGCAATCAATACCACATACCACAATGCTAGGCATGGTGGTTCATGCCAGTAATCTCAGCACTCGGGAGGCAGAGGCAGGAAGATTACTGAGTATGAGGCTTGCCTGGGATACATAGTGAGTTCAGGGCCAGCCTGAACTACAAAGAGAGACCTGTCTCAAAAAAAAAAAGTCATTTCTGGCTTAAATGATCAGGCTAAATAAATAAAAATATATGTCTTAGTTTCATGTCTGGTGCTTTTCAAACATTCAAACAAAAGAGTGAAGTATCAAGAGAATGTTCTAAATTTGATGCACATTTAATGAGATTTTAGTTTCAAGATAAAAACTGTGTAAAGCAGACACTTTTAAAAATAAAAGTCTTATACAAGTGGACTTTATATGTTCCAGACGATGGCACATTTCACCAATTTAGATCTACTAACTTAACTGCACAAAACAACAGAATTGATTCAATAAATGCTTTGCGTCACACACACACATGGTTCTACACATACATACACACACACATTAGTAGGTGTTCTGAACATATTTCTGATCTAAAATATGGTTATTTAAATTTCTCTTTATGGCCTTTATCATTATACCCCTCCTAGAAAAAGATGTTTCTTTTAATTGTCCTACCCACTCCAAGTATACTAGGAATTTCCCAGCTGTGATGGAGATATTAACCATCCTAACTGCATGAGGGTAGGAACCACAGCCGACCATCCCACTTTTATGTTCCCAGGATGCAGAACAATATCTAGCCCACAGGAGATGCCCAAAAAAGAACAGCAAACAAAACATACATTAGTATATACAATCCAGTGATTATCAAAGGAAAATGGTAGGATGAAGACAAGAATGGAAACATTATCCTTGGTTCTTTTGATACCATACTTTTTATGTTTAAATTTCCTATATTCTTCCATCTTTTTGTTGTTGTTCTTCTCCTTCCCTGAGACATGCTAAATCTGGTAAAGTGTTGGGAAATCAAAGAAGAGTGAAATGTGTTTGCCATCATCAGATAAAGACGGTAAACAAAAGAAGTACAATATGACACTGCTGAAATTTTCTAACACAATTTTGCTCCATCTAAATAAAAATAAGCCCCATAAAATATTTATAAGGGGATTCTCCTTGTAATCACAACATTAAGGACTACAATCACACAAGCAAAAGAATTCATGCTAATGGAACCCCCAGAGCAGATGGGATGCTAGCCAAAATTAACCAGTTCTCAGCTAAGATGACAGCTTTGGAGGTGTTCTTTATTCTAGGTGAGAGTTGGGATCAATAAGCCACATTCTTCAGCAACATGTGTTATTTCCAATAAAATGTAGGCAGAATTGAAGTCTGACTTTTCTCTAGAAGTAGCATCCTGTCTGTGAAATTACTCAACATCCTTCAGAAAAATCACTCAGGAATCACTGTAAACCTACTTACTACACATTAATGAATGGAACACTTCTAACTTAACTGAAGCCCAGCACTTTCCACTTTGTCCTCACTTGGCCATGACTGTTCTATCCCGCTCTGTCAATGACCAATCTATTCTACTTGAGCGAATGAGCTCTGGCATATGGAGGGAACCATCTGGAATTTCTGTTGCTCAATGGGAGGCCAGTAGGGGAGCTGATCTGGAAAGAGGCTCCAAAAAGAATTAATGAGTTGCAGATGTAATTAAAGACTGCTTTCCCCCAAAGGGGCCTAGGACCAGCCATGGGATGGTGCCTCTTGGTTCCGAATTACATCCTCTTATCACTTGTTCATCCATCAAGCACTAAACACCCACCATCTTTTTCCTGGCATCTTTGCCAAGAACTGTGGTTTTGTTTCTCAAAATGTTCTACTGTAAAAATTAGAAAGATAAAGCTCTAGGAAAACATCAGAAATTTAACACTAAGAAGAATCCCTTCAATTTCCTTCATGTAGCAAATGTAATAGTAACAAAAATCACAAAAAAAGATCTAGTCTTTTATAAATACATTAGCTACCCAGAAGACTAGAAATCTAAGCCAAATTTAAAAAAACAGATTTTCTAAAAAAGGCTATGCCTTCTTTTGAATCAGGAATAATCTGAGAGCTATGGTTGTAAAGCAGCCCACGTAATTTCAGCACTAGATTTAAACTCATTTTTTTCAGCAAAGTTTGGGAATCAAGGTCCCTATTGTGTAGCATTCCATATGTATGACACTTGCTCCAATCATACAGAAATAAGCTCAAGGGCAAAGGGCATAGATCCTGGGAATAATGAGAGGGTCACAGAAATAATTTAACGGAGGCAGAGCTACTGTCTGTATGTTATTCACTATATCAGGCCCCATAACTTAAGAGGTTAAAGACAGTTCCTACAACCCTGCTGTTGTCAGAACAGCCCTGTCCAAGTTCGGACATAGATGAGACTCCTGCAGAAGTGCGATGGCATGCGAAGGCACAGCAGGAAAACAAGGACCGTTTGTAGGCTGCTCTTCTCTTGCACCTTCTATATTAATGGTTTCATTTCTACATTTAAACTTGGCTGTGGCATTTCCTTGTAAACACATGAACCAAAGGAAAAGTGACTTTTATGCCCATCTGAGTCACTATTAACTGATCTAACCCTCCTTATTAAGAAGGATTTTTTTAGCTCACAGGTGACTACCTGAAATATTTTTAATATACATTTTCACAATTATTTGTGGTGTTTTCTTTCCTTTGTGGTCTTATTCAGCTTTTGGAGAACCTAATGATTCACTTTAAAGCTAAATTATAAATCACAATTTATAAAGATGGTTAACACACCAAAGAAAGGGGCTCCAAAAGTCATGGAAGCTCTCACGTGGAACTCATTCACAGTCAGGAAAGGGTAAAATGATTATATATTAGTGTCAAGAAGGCTAATTTATGGCAACAAAGGTATTTTGTTTCGAGTTTTCTTTCTTTTGTAGGAAAGAAATTCAACAAAATAGTGCTGAAAGATGAGGACACAGTCTTGCTGTAAGTGAACTCTTCAAAGAGCTGCAAACTTTATAGCCTGCTTTCTCCATCAAATCCTCACAGGTGGTTTTTTGTTGTTGTTTTGCCTTATTCTATTCCACATACCATTTTTTCAAGCCGATCATAAAAATCGGCAGAAGAGGCAGTTTCCAAAGTGCCCAGAGGCACAGGATTCAAGACTAAAAACCAGTTTTCTAACACCTTCACAAAGAACCATCTGCCACCTAACTACCTGGTGTGTGATGTGTGGGTGTGAGAGAGATGAGAGAAAGAGAGAGAGAGAGAGAGAGAGAGAGAGAGAGAGAGAGAGAGAGAGAATGAAATTAGAACAACCCCCCTCACTTACCCAATAGAAGAGACCATTGAACTGTGTAATAAATTTCTATTGCATCTCCCACATACACTCTATCTTTCTCAATCACATACAGACGTGTAATTCACATAGTATAATCAACACTAAATTATGATATTTTAATTGATCTCTAAAATGTTTAACATACAATGTTTACCTCTTCCTCTAGACTATGCCAGCTGTTCTTCAAAAATGTTTTGAATCTATTTAATAGGAAAGCTTTTAAATAAAATTATCAACTTTATCAGATCAAGTGAGGGCATCCAAAATTATAAAAGGAAAATGCCAGTAAAGTATTGCTAATTTCATAGAAATAGAGAAGAATCTGTGCCTTCTTTCTTACTAGACTTGCTTTGTTTTTCATCTAGCAATGGTGCTACATGGCTTTTCTCTATAAAAGGCTTCAAAGATTTCAGAGCAGCTGAGTGTTGTCTTTTGAAATTAGGTGCACACTGCTTTGCTCCTTGAGTTAGGTCACCTCTCAAGAAAGAAGGGGAAAAACTCAAAACACCTAAACTCTGCATTCCTCCAAAAACCTAAAAGTGAAGAATATGTATTCTTACATATTTGAGTTCAAATGTTAAACTGCACTTTGGATTTATCTCCATAATTTTATTGCATGTGCTGATCATTAATAAATCCAGACCAACGTGCAATATGAGGATAAAATCACTCTCCAACTCTAATGGAGAATATGTGAATATGTTTACATAAATGACAAAGCTTAGACTGCTAAGTCTTAAGTGACCCAGTTAATTTTTTTATGTGTTATAATTTGTGGTTAAATCAAACTGGGCATCAAATATCTCCTATGGGGGTTTTCATTTTTATTTGTTTCCTTAGAAAACACTGAGACTGACTTATGATAAATTAATATATTTTTGCACTTTAACCCTGAAGAAAAAATATGAAGTGATTGATTCCTGAATGAAGTTCTTTAGGCCAAGGTCCATGTAACAAACATTGCATTCAACGAGTTTATTTCTCCTATCAGCTCTTTTCTTAAAAATAAATCATATTGTTTCATTTCTGTTTAACAATAGAAAAGGCAGTAAGTCCAGCAAAATGTGAGATTTTTTTTCTTCAATATTACTGAATTTATTAGATTTCAATTATTTCTTCTAGCTGGAAAATATCAAAACATTATTAAACTCCTTAAAGATAAATGCAAATATCTATTTGTTTTTTAAATATTATGATTATTTTATAAATACATATTCAAGACACCTTAGAATATACTACCTAATATTGAAAATACTGTATATTTAATATATTATCTCTTTTATAATTTCTGAGCAAACTAGTCTATATATTATGCTCCTCAGTTTCTACAGTACTTATAGTCTATATAAATAAAGAGTAATTTCTGTAGAAATGTTCAATGTCTTCAGTATTTCCATACTTTCTATATTTTTGGAATGTCCTAAAACATTAAGAAGTGTGTGCGTCTGAAAAATTTCAAGAATTTGTGTATTCAACACAAAGTAAGAGTTTTTAAAATCAATTCCTTTCCATTGTAATTCAGATACAGTCTTGAAGATAATGAAACTTCTCAGAACTCTTATCTGTAATTTTAAGTATCCTAATGGTAATATCCACACTTTACAATGCCTATTCAATTTTCCAATACTCTAAAATATCTTCATACTCTCTCATTAAGATACTTATCCTTATAGTTAATGCCTCTTTTTAATCCAGAGTCTAAAAGGCTCCAAGAAAATACATTGGCACTTTAGTTCACTAATTCAGATCTCTCTATGATTCTAATCACATAATGAGGTGGATAAGAAGGGAAACAATTTTCCCATAAGATCAACACTGAACCTAGCCATTGAATTTGATGTCTCATACGATGCAGTTTGCAACATGAATAATGGAAAACTCGACTTCATGAACACAGTTACCACAGTAGTGTATAAAAATAGCATGACAAGTGACCAAAACTTTGTCCATTCATGCATTCAGCAAATAACAAGACCATGATAGTATGATGTGTATCAAAGAATCATTAATTAAAACAAGGCCCCTTTACTGATAAGATTGATCAGGCGAGTTTTGGAGGAAGAAAAACAACTTGAAGCCTTTTTGAACTGTCTTATGATACAATACACAGGTTAACCATGAAAAGTACAGTCAATATTTCAAAACAAGGAAAACTGTCCATTTCTCCTATCCTTCTAGAGCCCAGCCACTCCAGAAATCCTGCCCTACTTTGTTCCTAACTCCCACTGACCTGAATCTCCTGGCACCTGATCTATCTACACAACACACACCAAGAAGTCTAAGTAGTTTCAGTCATTTCTCAACTGTGTACCTATCGCTTCTATTGTATCCTCACTGGCACACAGTTATACAGAAAAATATTTCATGGACTTGATAGTAAATATTAAATGGAGCAAAGCACATTCATTTATCAGCTATTATTTCTGTTCTATGTCAAACATTTGTTTGAGTATAACCATTATTCCACTGTCAGCTAAACAAAAGGCAAAGATTCATTGTTTGTGAAGCATATTTTCTGAACGAAATGAATGTTAGACATAACCACACAAATAACTACAAAGGGACAAACTATCCAAATTGCTAGAAAGGAAAATGTATGATGCTAATAGAGTAATAGGGAGGGACCAAGGATAAAAAGGCTGAGGTCTAAAGTATGAGTAGCAGTTAAATAGTTTAGAGGCACAGAGACACGAAGAGTAAAAAGTGGGAAAGAACTCTGTATTCAAAGGGATGTAAAGCTGCACAAGTAACTGAGCTGCAGAATTTGTGGAAAAGCAGTGCAGATGAAAGCTGAAAACTTAGGCAGAATGCAGGTCAGGTAGGACTCTGGCAGGTACATGATAACAATGAGGAAACCATAAATGCCCAGAATAGAAAAGAATAGAAGTCTATTAAAAAGTTCCAAATAGAGGGGTCAGGGATTTAGCTCAGTGCACCACACCTGCCTCTCAAGCACAAGGTCCTGAGTTCAATCCTGGTACCCGAAAAAAAAAGTTTCGAATAGAAATCTCAGAAATTAAAAATATGATCGGAAGTCTGACAGAAGAACCAGCCAATGAAAGAGTGTCAGATCTAGAAGATAGGGCTGTGATCAATGATCAACTCATGAGAAATACTTTTTTTTTTTTTTTTTTTTTGAGACAGGGTCTCACTTTGTAGTTCAGGCTGGCCCTGAGCTCACTATGTAGCCCAGGTAAGCTTTGAACTCAGCAATCCTCCCATCTCTGCCTCCTGAGTGCTGGGATTACAGGCGTGAGCCACCACGCCCGGCCATGAGAAATACTTTTAAAATATCAAAGGATGTAAAATATGAATCCAACATTTGGTAGAGTACTCAAAGAAAGCTAATGTAAGAATAATTATAATCAATGTGAAATCAGAGGAAAGTTTAAAAGGCATAAAAGTCTGTTTACAAAAGTAATGACAGAAAATTTTCCAGGCATGGAAGAAGAATTTATTATACAGATAAGTGAAGCATATAGAAATCCTAATACTCATGATCAAAACTCTTTATGCTACATAATAGTTAAAATACTAGAAATCCAACACAAGAACAGAATTTTGAGGGCTGTTAGAGAAAAGCAAAGAATCATCTCTAAAGGAAAACTTGGAAGAATTATAACAGACTTTTTAACAAAAACATTAAAGGCAAGGAAAGTTTGGGATTAAGTGTTTTGAACAAAAAACAAAACAAAACAAAGAACAGTTTCAACCAAGACTGTTAACTCCTACAAAAAGATCTTTCAAATCAATGAATTAAGATATTTCCATGATAAAGAGAACTTAAAAAAATTGATAACACTTCAGCAACACTCAAAAAAATTCTCAAGGATAACCAAGGAGACAATGAAGCTAATGATGTCAAAATGTTCAATAAAATGAATTCATCAGGTAGGAGTACAAATTAAATAGAAGAGAAAGAAAGCAGAACAGTGACAGGAAAATAATACAGTGACAGGTAGAAGCCAATACCTAACAATTATAAATATCAATATAAATGGATTTATTCACCAATGAAAACACACATTAGCAGAATAGATTAAGAAACAAAATTCAGGGCTAGAGATTTAGCTCAGTGGTTCCAGCGCCTACCTCGCAAATGCAAGGTCATGAGTTTGATCACAGTAACCACATACAACAATGCTGGGCGTGGTGACTCACAACCACCAGCAATCAGTACCACATACCACAGTGCCGGGCATGGTGGCCCACACCTGTAATCCCAGCACTCAGGAGGCAGAAGCAGGAGGATTGCTGAGTTCAAGGCTTGCCTGAGCTACATAGTGAGCTCAGAGCCAGCCTAAACTACAAAGCAAGACCCTATCTCAAAAAAAAAAAAAAAAAAAAAGGAGAGGAAAGAAATGAAACTCACGTATATCAGGGGTGGAGGAATTGGAGAGACGTCAGGGGAATGGGGAAAAAAGAAGAATCAAGATATATCATGTGCAGGTACAAATTCTCAATGATGAATACGAAAATAATCTATACTTAAAAGGTACCAAAGGCCCATCAGCTGGAGACTGGATGAACAAGATGTGTTTTTTCTATAAAATGGAGTACTACTCCACCATAAAGAATGATAAGTTGAGTAATTTATATTCAAACAGATACACCTTCAGGACATACTCATAAGTGAAATAAATAGGTCACAGATCTGTAAATATCATACCTTTTCTCTGGTATGAGGAAATAAAGATGTAAATGAGCTCTAAAATATATGGTAAATGTTGTGAAATAGAAAATATTCCAAGGAAAATGAGGTTACAAGGGGAAGCAAAACTATGATGGCAATAAAAAAAAAAAGGGAAACAAAGCTCACATATCCAGGGGCCGGGGGTTGTAGTGTGGGTGGAGGAATGGGAAAAAATGAGAATTTAATTGTGTCATATGCTGGTACAAATTCTCAATACTGTGTGTGGTCACGATGTATATATATATAATGTACCAATAAAGATTAAAATTTTTTAAAAGGTACCAATAAACTCAATTTTAAAAAGAAACAAAATTCAACAATGCACTATATAAAAGAAACACATTTAAAACAAAATGAAATTTATTCACCAAAAATCAAATCATATACTAAAAATCAAAACAATATTCCATGACACCAGAACCCAGAAACAAACAGGAGTAGCTATCCTATTTTCAAACAAAGTGGACTTTAAGACATAGGTGATCAAAAGAGACAAAGTGGGACAATACATACTATTTCACAGAACTATTCAACAGGAGGAGGTAATAGTTATAAACATACATGCACCAAACTATGGTGTACCTAACTGCATAAAACAAACCCTAATTGACATAAAAGATCAGATTAACACAATTACATTTATAACGGGAGACCTCAACACCTCACTATCACAAATATATAAAGCAACAAAGGTATATTAGAGTTGAATAAAATCTTTTACCAAATAGCTATCTTTTAACAAATAACTTAATAGATATATAGAGCATTCCATCCAACAATACATAGTACTTTCTCAAAATTAACCAAATACTAGCTCATAGGACATTCCTAAATCAATGCAAAAGAATTAAAGTTTTATCATGCATACTATCAGATATCAGAAATTAAATAATAGACTCTTGAATAACCAATGAGTCACAGAGGAAATTAAGGATAAGTAAAACAGTTCCTAAAATCAAATAATACCAGAACTTATGGGACATAGTGAAAGCAATCCTATGAGGCAAGTTTATAGCCATGAATGCCCACACTAGAAAAACAGAACAATCTCAGATAAATAACCTAATGATGTTATTGAATAATCTTAGAAAAACAAGAATAATCCAAATCTAAAGCTTGTACAAAGGAGGATACTATAAACTTTAAAAAAAATAAAACTATGAAGTTCAGAGCAGAAATCAGTGAAATGCAGACTAAAAAACTATGTAAAGAAAACATGAATTGAAGAGCTGATTCTTTGAAAGAATAAACAAAATAGACAAAATTTTAGCCAGCTTATCAGAATAGGAAAGAAAGACAAATAAATGTAACTAGATAAAAATGTTACAACAGGTACCATCAAAATCCAGCAAATCATTAACTACTTCACAGACACATATGCCAAGCAACTGGAGAACTCATTAAAAAAATGGAGAGATTCAGAGATTCATAAGAATTACCAAAACTGAATGAAGTGAACTTAAGAACTGTGAAAAATTCAATAACAAGCATTGAAGGTGAAGCAGTTATGAAGACACTATTAATAAGCAAAGACCAGGACCTGACAGAATCTCAGGTAAATTCTTTAAGAACTTCAAGGAATAAGAAAAATAAATGTAGAATCTTATCTTCATTTCATGTAGTAGAATACCTCTGGAAGGAAACAAAACCACAAAATCTCATAACATTGTTTCTGGGAATGAAATAGGATAACAATAAACAAACAGAACTGAATGGAAATTTTTTTAACTGAATTCTTTATTGGTACATTTTATATACAGTTCACAATCCCACTCAACATTGGGAAATTTGTACCAGTATATGACAGAAGTTAATTCTCATTTTTACCTATATCCCTACCCACCCACACTCCCCCACCTCTTATGTACATGATATTTCTTTTTCTTTCCAAATCATATTTATTCTTGCCCCTCATTACATTCTTCCACCATGTTCCTTTGAATTTCCCATTTGACAAAATCTATCATACATTCTAGAACTCATTTACATCTATAGGTTCTCATACCAGAGAAAAGATATGGTATTTATATATGTATGATCCATTTATTTCACTTATTAGAGATTTTTTTAAATCTTTCCAATTTTTATTAGTCTGTTTTAAGTACATAATGATAATATTCCTTGTGAGGAATATTTAAGAGTTGTAAAAGTTGGCTTTTTTATATGACCCATTAATTTATCTCAAAGATTGCAAGTTTGAAAATTTTACATGAAATTCATATGTGTTACCTAGAAAATTTTAAGGCATAAGAATTTGAAGAGAAGGCCTTTTATTATGCTCCACTGTTACAGGAATTGGAACACTAGTTATAAAAGGATGAATGTTTTAGATTTACCTGCATATTTTATCTTTTTCTATCAAAAGTAGAATCATTGGCTTATTTCATTTTCTAATTGTTGACAATATACAAAGATGCTGTTTTATATTTTATAGTTGTGGTTTTCAGCCATTTTACTGACCTCTGTGAGGAGTACTTCACTTTAATCTTTTGTCTGTTTCTAGAAAAAAAGTAGATGTACTAATAATTGTTAATGGCTTTATATCTAATGGTTATGTTGTTTATTATATTTTATTGATCTGTTGCAGTGTCTGATGCTCCAAGTAATCGAAATGATGGTAGATATTCAGGTTGTTGATTCTTCCTTTTATAAGTGAAATGAAGTTTTCAACATTCACCTATGACCTTCTAATAAATACCATTAAGCACGTTAAGGAAAATTTCTTCTATTACTAGATTAATAATTTGTTGTTGAGGAGGTAGATATTTACCTAATCTGTTCTCTCTTACGGTTTCAGGGGTGTTTGAGAAAATATCTCACAAAATTCACTTGATAACACCAGGCAGACTTTGCTTTTTGTGTTTATCTGGTGGTAGGAAGATGAGTTCCATACAGATTATCAATTTTATGCCCTTAGGAAAGCCATATAAGTAACTCTGTACCCAGTTTAGGAAGAAGACTGCTTATTTCCCTCACTAAACAAACACACCAACAACAAAAATCCATGATATACCATCAGAAATATTAATTAAATATCTGCTTAGATTTCATATTTCTTTGCTTTAGAGACTTCTATGAAGTTACACAGAGAACTTTACTCCTCAGTATCCCAAATACACAGACTAGTAATTAGATATCACTAGCAATCTACATTTTTTTTTTTTTGAGACAGGGTCTCACTTTGTAGTTCAGGCTGGCCCTAAGCTCACTATGGTGCCCAGGCAAGCTGCCACGAACTCAGCAATCCTCCTGTCTCTGCCTCCCAAGTGCTGGGATTACAGGCGTGAGCCACCATGTCTGGCATTGTGGTATGTGGTGTTGATTGTTGGTGGGCGTGAGTCTC
>PVIC010001740.1:26280-55247 GCA_004025085.1 Thryonomys swinderianus | reverse complement strand
AAAAAACATTTTGTAGCATTTCACTATTTATAAAAATGTTTGCATTATCTTAGGTCATTTTAGTTGGATTAAACAACCAGCAGGTTTCATACCAAGTTTTGTATTTTCCATTTGTTAATATTTACCTAGTACAAGCAAAGTCACCTTGAAATAAAACAAATGACTAATCATTCAGTTCTTTAAGGGCTCCATATTAAAAAGGATTTTTGAATTTAAATCACTTTGATTAGTAAATTTCTATAGGTTTTTTTAAAGATTTGATTCACAAAACATCAACTTTCTAATCACTATTTCAAAAATAAACTACCTGAACATGTCCACAAGAATATTTGTTCCATGGAGTTGAAAGTTCTTTTTTCTTGTCATGGGGAGCACATGATCTTAATACACTTTACTATAAAGCAATATTCACTAAAGTTCCCCTCTAAGCAAGTGGCAAAAAGGAAAGTGTATGTAGCTTCTATAGATACTTTGTTTTCAAATTTTCTTTTTATTTATTTGATAGTAACACTTGACTAAAGATTCTATGTCGAAAGTACCTCTTAAATCAAGTACCTGTCCATTCTTCCCTATAAAATCTTAAAGAATACCTTCTCCATTTAAGAAAGGCCAAAGAAAAGTTCAACCATTTATCTCTTCAGACCTTCAATTTCTGTCCCAGAAGAAAAGCTCATGATACTTTCCTCCATCTCTCCCCTCAGGCCAGACTGCCCTTCCCTTCCAAGAAGAGGTCCTAGTCTTGTGTATACACATTTGACCATGTGTGCAGCCCAAATAACGTTGTCCATCCCCATCTCAAAATGAGTAGTTCCCAATCAGAGGCTCGATTATGTTTGGAAAGTTGAAGAATAGGGCTTGCAAGCAGAGACAAAACAGTACAATACATAATGTTAAGCATTATATGTAAGAAAAATAAGGAAATTCAAGTCTTTTCACCAATCTGTCCCTTTGTGCTCTATAATTTCTGGTTCATGCAAGCCAACAGAATCTAAATAAAGTCTGCCTAGATAGGGAAGAGGCACAAATTTAGCAGGCTCTAAAACACCTTTGAATTAAATCAGATACATCTGCTCTTAATTACACACATCCACAGACACACACAGTAGTAGATTAAAGACAGCTGCAAATTCTTTGCTTCTTCTCTCCATTAGAAAACGAAACTAGTTTCCATCCCCTGAATGTGGGCTGGCCTTTGTGCCTTGCTGGGCCAATGGAATGTGAGGCCATGACATTCTAAAGTTACTAAGGTAGATTCAGAGGCATCAGCTTCCATCTAGTTCTCTTAGACTTCCTACTCCTGGGTCACCCTCTTGTAAGTTTTTCTTTCTTGGAATCCAGCCACCATCCTATGAGGAAGCATGGGTAGTCCTATAGAGAAGCCTATGAGGAGAGGAAGTCAGGCCTGTGGCTAACTTCTCTGGATAAGTTCTAACCAATAACCAGCCTCAACTGCCAGACACATGGGTGGGTCATCTTAAAACATGCAAGAAAGCTGAGTCTTTAGATGGTATCTTCCCAATCTCTGACATTAGAATTTGAGAACTGACTGCAAATAAGAACACCTAACTAGAGCACAAACTTAGAAGCAAGATAAAATGTGTGTTTCCAGAGCTTAGGTTTCTGGGTAGTTTGGTAAGTAATGGTAGAATTCCAGAACATCCAAATTCAAATGATCACCATTCTAATGCTGTGCATCATAGCAAGAACCCCAGTAATTTAAACCTTATGTTCTTTACCTTCTATTTGCTAGCAATAAAGAATAACTGGTTGATGGCTTTTCATTCCATTCAAACAGAACAAGAACAAACATTAAATGGACTGCTCCAGCTCTAGAAACAATAACAATATTTATGTTTACATTCTAATAGGTGTTGCACTCCTGAACTCAATGTGCATGTAAATTCTAAACTAGATATAATGCCAGATAAAAAAGGTAAGTCAAGCCAATAGTTCTGTAATCACATTTATAGAAATTTCTTGCCTCAAAAATACTTCCTGATTTATGATTCCATTGCCTTATATCACCATGACTTATAATTGAAGGAGAAAAAAAATTGAAGGAGAAAATGCATTAAAAATTTGCCATCTTTGAACATCACATGGCTTTGTCATCAAATGCCTCTCTGCCATTTAAAATACCCAGGTATTGAAAATCAGAACAGAAAGACTCTTATAAAAGAAAAACAGAATTCTCCCATTCATCTCTTCAAATAAGTACAGTTCAAAGTAATATAGAAAATGAAAAATGAATTCTACTACAATACATCAAAAAATGCTGGAGGCTACGTGATATCATATCTGTATTCTTCAGGACAGAATCCTATCATTTAGAAATATAAAACATTTTCCTTCCATTAAACCTGTCCCGTGCAAGAAAAGGTATCATCCTACCAAGGCTGAGATTCCTTCAGAGAAAAGAGCAAAAGTTATCTTACTTGAATCCTCTCTGGTCATTTCAAGACCAACCATAAAAGACACATTCAAAAGATCATCTTCCCCATTGACTGGCTATTCCTAAGGAGATCTGGGATTTGAAGTTATATAGAACATGTTCCTAGTAATTAGAAAATCTAAACTATATCAGGGCAATTCTTGCAATACTTATTAGGCAATGGCAGTCAGGTATGTTTTGTGTATCAAAGTTATCATAACCTAAGCCACATGAGCAAAGTTTACATGATCCCCTCATCCTACTCCATATAACACTGTGGAGGAAAATTTACAGATCTTTCAAAATCCAATGTCTATAAAGACAGAACACCTTAAAAGAAAATGGTACCATACTTAAGATAGTAATATCTTTTATTAGTACAGTAAAGTCCTATTTTTATGGGATAAGATGGGTCTGAGGTCATTCCATAAAATTGATTTCCCAGAAAATGGAAAGAAGTAATTTACCCTACGAATTTTATTGAAAAATTATGCTATTCTATTTGAATAATGATGGGAATATTCTACACATTTCCTTTATTAATGAATTAAAATACACAAAACACTATAAAATTATATTAGAGGTTCAAAAGTATCACTTAAATCTTCTTTACCAGTCACTTTCATTTTGTAAAATCAGCAGTTCCATTAAAATCGTATTATGTAAAAATGGGATTTTACTGTAATAATAGTTATTACCTATTTAGCTCCCAAGGTTGTTGTGAAAATTAAATAATAAGCCATTGAAAAGCAAATACAGACTGCCTCTAATACTAGAGGCCAAGGGGGCAGCCAGATGAAAAAGTGAAGGAAAAGAGCACCTGATCCATTACAAATCACAGCTTTCATATATAATTCCATTACCTTCGATACTCTATGTGGTAGACTCGCACACCGACTGATGCTATCTCATTTAATCTTTCTAATGTGGTGATATATATTAATTATAACCTCAATAGTGTAGATGAGGGTCAGAAAGAAGCCTTTACAACAATGTTACATGTTTGGTAAATGTCAGAATCCAAACATGAATTCAGATTAAGTCTATATTCACTAGAGGATCCACAATCTCCCCTTTTGTCCCATAAATTCTTATCTCATCTTTCATATCCATTCTGGTAAATATCTAAGTGGTAAGTCAGCGATTGAGGTTATGGTTGTATCTAACTTGCCTTTGGCATCCAGATTGTGCATACCTGGTTCTGTGCCTTGAACAGAGGGAGTGTTCAGTAAATATTTGTTAAACACAATTGGAAAGGAGTATTCATTTGAAGCACAATTACTTTGCTGCCAGACCCAAGGCTCATGCTCTCCTCACTGTATTGGACAGTTTCTCTGTTTTTCTCAAGAGTATATGATGAGATTAATTCCTCCAGTAGAGTATTTTATATCCAGACATATTCAATAGGTAGAATTTTTGTTTTTGTTTTTGTTTTATCCCTAGTTAAGGGACTAGTGTAAACACTAACCAGAAAAGTAGACACAATAAATCATATACTTTATTTCTATCAATCAGACCAGGTAGAGTTGGTAACTTAAAAAAAAAAAAAAAAAAAGAGGGGATAAAAAAGAAGGCAGGCTGAGGCCAGATATTGAGCTCAGTGGTTCTGGTGCCTGCCTCGAAAACTAAAGGTCCTGAGTTCGATCCCAAGTAACCACATACAATGCTGGGCGTGGTGACTCATGCCCACCAGCAATCAATACCACATACCACAGTGCCAGGAGTGGTGGCTCACGCCTGTCATCCCAGCACTTGGGAGGCAGAGACAGAAGGATTGCTGAGTTCAAGGTTTGCCTGAGCTACATAGTGAGCTCAGGGCCAGCCTGCACTACAAAGCAAGACCCTGTCTCCAAAAAAAAAGAAAAAGCAAAAGAAAAAAAGCAGGCTGAAGAGCTTTGAACCACATTCTGGCTTCCAGTTCAGCCTTCTTTACTTGCTAACTGGGTAAAACGAGCAAATTCTGTAACCTCGCTGCAATCTGAGTCTCTTCATCCATAAAAATGTGAATAAAAACAGGATCATCCTGTTAGAGTAGTTTTGAGTAGTAAATGAGAAAAGCTCAGTGACACTGGCTACTCTCCCCATTGTTACAACCATATCATAATTCTTAGCGAGCTGTTCAAAAGATAAGACATTATTTCCTACAAACTCATATAGTCTTGTATTTTGTCGAGTCCAAAGTTTTACTTTTGTTATAAAGTTATGGATGACATCATTGAACTCATGAAGTTCATCTGAACACTTCCTGAACATCTGTC
Source organism: Thryonomys swinderianus (assembly GCA_004025085.1). Classification (NCBI taxonomy): domain Eukaryota; kingdom Metazoa; phylum Chordata; class Mammalia; order Rodentia; family Thryonomyidae; genus Thryonomys; species Thryonomys swinderianus. Next base: position 50,558 of record PVIC010001740.1, on the reverse strand, counting down.
CTATGCCAAACTCAGGGGAGCAAACCTGATTCAAAGAAAGCTGAAAGTGAAGAAAGCGAGGAGAGCCCACAAAGGTGAACAGTTCAGAGACAGAGGCAAAGCCCCAGGAGAAAGAATGGAGACTCAACCCTAAGGTACAGCAGAGAGAGGCAAAAGATCAGGTAAGATTTACCAGAAGCCAGAAGGGAAAGGATAGTGGTGCAGTTGCTGCCTAGGACACAAATCTGAGTAGCACAAAACACAGGAGAGGGAAAGAGAGCAACCGTACAGGGCAAGGATCCCATTCTATACACAGGTATCATCTCACTCTCCCATCTTTTCACCTGAAAACTAAACATAAGGAACTGGATAGGTTTTGAATCTTTACTTCTCTCATCATCATACAAACACCAAAGGACTAAGTAGAAGGCACTATCTATAACCAATGTCTATAAATAACACTCCCCTCCACCCATCTCTGACCTAGAGGATAGGTTTATAGTATTAAACAGCAGCTTTCTGGAGAACTCAGGCTCCTTTCTTTGAGCAGATCATGAGCAGAGGAGCAAAGGACAGTAGGAATGTCTCGCCCTAGGAGCGGGGGCATCTGTGGATATGTCAAGAACAGCACCAAGCAAGATGGCTGAGATTGCACCTCAGCATAGTAGCCCTAAAGGATTCTCCAAGCTTGGACACCTTCAGAAGCTTCTCTTATTTCCCATGTGGGGCTGGGGAGAAACAGATTCCTGGGAGGGATGGACCATAGCCTAGGGCAAATGCAATGGCAAGATTTATCAAAGCAATGCTGAAAACAAAACAGACTTTTCTTCTTTGTATAAGAATTACTCATAAAGTTGTTATTCAAAAAATTACTGCTAGGCGTGGTGGCTCATGCCTGTAATCCCAGCACTTGGGAGGCAGAGGCAGGAGGATTGCTGAGTTCGAGGCTTGCCTAGGTACATAGTGAGCTCAGGGCTAGCCTGAAATACAAAGCGAGACCCTGTCTCAAAAAAAAAAAAAAAAGTTACATCCTCCTTGAGGAGAGGTCCATGATGGGAAAGCTAGATAATAATGAAAATTCAGGTTTGTTTGGACCAGCCCACTCCCTCCTTTACCTATCTCCTGGACACAGACCTATAATCAGCAAAAGGCTAGTGATTTTTGTTTTACTAAACCTTCATTCATTCTAAATAAAGCAAACAATATAATTCTTCTTTTATGTGTTTTACATTTGGTCTGATAAGAAAGGGAATGTACTTTATTGCTTAAGAGTAAAGACTTGGATACTTTTCTCTCTAGATCTATGAAATATGCTATTGGGATTTCAATCAGGATTGCATTGAATCTATATAGTAGTTGTGGGAATAAAGTCATTTTTATGATGTTGTTTCTTCCTATCTAGAAACAAGGGATGTCTTTCCATTTTCTGATATCCTCTTCAATCTCCTTTTTCAGAGTGTTGTAGTTTTTGGAGTAGAGGTCCTATACCTCCTTTGTTAGATTGACTCCTAGATATTTCATTTTTCTGGGTAGTATAAAAGGAACTAAATCCCCAATTTCTTTATCAATCTATTATTTGTGTATAAAAATGTGATTGATTTTTGAGCATTGACCTTTTACTATTAAATTTGATGATTAAGTCTAGCAGTTGTTTGGTGGAGATTTTAGGGTCTTCTAGATAGAGTATCATGTCATCGGCAAATAATGACAGTTTAACTTCTATCTTTATTCCTTTTATTTCTTTTGAATGTCTAATTGCAATAGCTAATGTTTCTAGCACTATATTGAACAGAAGCAGTCCTATTCCTGATCTTAGTATGAAAGGTTTCAGTTTTTGACCATTTAGTATGGTGCTGGCTGTTGGTTTGGCATAAATAGCTTTTCTTAGGTTGAAACACAGTCCATCTATTCTCAGGTTCTGTAAGATTTTATCATGAATCAGTGTTGGATTTTGTCAAATGCTTTCCCTGCATCTATTGAAATGCCCATATGGTTTTTGTCTCTGAGTCTATTGATATAGTGAATAGTGTTTATTGATTTACATATGTTGAACCATCCTTGCAAACCTGGGATGAATCCAACTTAGTCAGGGTGTATGATCTTCTTGATAATTCTCTGTATTCTGTTTGCCAGTATCTTGTTGAGGATTTTTACATCAATGTTCATTAGGGACATTACATCTGGAACCACAAGAGACCTAGAACAGCAAAAGCAATTCTACGAAACAAGGACATGGCAGGGGGTATCACTTTCCCCAACTTGAAACTTTACTAAAAAACCACTGTGATAAAAATGGCATGGTACTAGCAAAGACACAGATCTGAGGATCAGTGGAATAGATTAGAAAATCCAGAAACAATGCCAGATACATTAAGCCACCTCATCTTTGACAAAGGAGCCAAATATCCTCAATGGAGGAAAGATAGCCTCTTTAACAAATGGTGCTGGAAAAAATGGGTTTCAACCTGCCAAAGACTGAAGCTAGATCTACCTCTTTCACTGTGTACTAAACTAAAATTCAAGTGAGTGAGAGACCTAAATATTAAAATAGAGACTCTAAACCTGCTGCAAAACAGTTAGGTAAAACTCTTGGAGACATTGGCTTAGGGAAAGACTTTATGGACCAAACCTCTGTAGCATGAGAACTACCAGAATAAATCACCAAATGGAATCTCTTTCCATTAAAAAGCTTCTGCACAGCAAAAGAAACCATCAGCAGAGCAAAAAGGCAAACAATAATATGGGAAAAAATCTTTACCAGTAATTCCTCAAAGGGCTAAATCTAGAATATATAAAGAGCTTAAAAATATCAGTACCCCCAAATTTAAAGACCCAATTCAAAAATGGGCATCTGAAATGAACAATTTTCAGAGGAAGAAGCAAAAGTAGCTAAGAAGTATATGAAGAATGCTCAATGTCACTGGCCATTCGAGAGATGCAGATGAAAACTGAGATTTCATCTCACTCCACAAAGAATGGCTGCTATCTCAAATTAGCCAGCAACAAATGCTGGTGAAGTTGTGGAGAAAAAGGAACCCTTCTCCACTGTTGGTAGGAATGTAGACCAGTACAACTATTATGGAGATTAGTGTGAAGATGCCTCAAAAAACTAGGATTAGAGGTTCCATTTGACCCTGCTATTCCAAAAGAATTACAAGATTCATATCACAAAAGAATTACAAGATTCATATCACAGTGACATATGTGCACCCATGTTTATAGCAGCTCAGTTTATGATAGTTCAATCTTGAAAACAACCCAAATGCCCATCAACTCTAGACTGGTTAAAGATGTGTTTGTTTGTTTGTTTGTTTATAAAATGGAGCATTACTTTGCCATAAAGAATGATGAGATTGAATCATTTATACTCAAATAGACATACGTTCAGGACATACTAATAAGTGAAATAAAAAAGTCACAGAAGTATAAATATTGTATATTTTCTCTGGTATGAGAAATTGAAGTTATAAATGTGTTCTAGAACGCATAATTGATATTGTGAAATAGTAAATATTCAAAGGTAATGGGGTTTAGGGGTAAATAATGAAGAAAGAAAAAAATTGATGGTAAATAAAAAGGAAACAATGCTTGTGTAGGTAGGGTGGGTAGGGGAGCGGGAAAGTGAAAATTAAGTTGTGTCATATACTGTTACAAATTCTCAATTTGGAGTGAAATTGTGATGTGTATATATAATGTACCAATAAAATGTACCAGTAAAAAAAAGAATAAAGACTTGGAATCAAATTGTTTGGGTTCAAATCCTAACTTGGCTGAACTGCAAGCTCTGTGACCCTGAATAAGTTATTTAACTGCCCTGGCCCTCTGAAAAAATGAAGATAGTAATATGGCTTACTCTACAATGTCATTGTGAGGATTGCATCAATACGTGAAGAATGGTTCCTGATACACTCTGAGTGTACAGTAAATTGACATTATCATTGTTACTTCATGAATGGCCAAAGGAGATTTGAACCATTACTTTAAGAGGTGCCAATTGAACCATAAATGGAATTTGGGCTTTGGGAGTAAATACATTTATTCTATTAAAGAAATTTCATCTCAGGCCAGCAAAATTTTCTAGGATTTTATGAACTTACTTTAAAGTACAAAGGATGTTTTAAGTATGGGTGTTTGTTTCTATATATCTTAGGAATTATCTTTCTTCTACACCAATGATGGGAAACCTTATAGAGCATTCAAGAATACAAACAGCCTGCTGTAGCATGTACACCATGGGTTTGTCAGTATTGTTCTCTGTTGCACATACTGGAAAGTAACTGTGGCTACGTGAAAAGGTATATAGTTTTTCGTATCTTATTTCTCTAGGATTCTGAGTAATTAGGACAAAAGGTTTTATATTTTTCTCAGCCCTATAAGTAAAAACTCACAAAGGCAGAAAATAGAGAAATTTATGAATTGTTTTCTTCCATACAATCTTTCCTCAAATTTAAGAATACTAGAAAGTGTAAACTGTTCTTGTGACAAATGAAGAACATTATGTAGCAAATAGCTACTTGAATCCTTTTAAGATGATGCTTACTTGCTTCACTTTTTAAAAAAAATTCGAATTTTTATTTATATGTATATATATATATATATACACACACATCACAATCATACTTAATATTGAGAATTTGTAACAGTATATGACACAACTTAATTCTCATTTTTTCCCATTCCCCTACCCAACCTATAACCCTCTGCCCCTATATACATAATCTTTGTTTCTTTTGTTTACCATCACATTTTTCTTTCCTCTCATTTCTTACCTCTGAACCCTATCTTCCTTTGAATATTTACTATTATACACTATGTATCATGCATTCTAGAACTTTTACATCTTCGGTTTCTCATACTGGAGAAAAGATATGATATTTACACATCTGTGATCTATTTATTTCACTTATGAGTATATCCATTATTAAAAATTCACTGGGCTGTGCCGGGCGTGGTGGCTCATGCCTGTAATCCCAGCACTTGGGAGGCAGAGACAGGAGGATTGCTGAGTTCAAGGCTTGCCTGGGCTACATAGTGAGCTCAGAGCTAGCCTGAACTACAAAGTGAGACCCTGTCTCAAAAAAAAAAAAAAAAAAAAAAATTCACTGGGCTACTTAATCTGGATTTTACTGACTTTGTTCTTTTCCTCTGTCAGTCCCTTAAGAAAGGGTTGTGGCAAATAAATATCAATTTATTTCTATTTTCCTTCTGTGTTATACAACACAAATTAAACATAATTCCCAATCAAATTAAATCAGGTTCAGTCTACCTATGACTATTTTCATAGGTTGCTTTACTCACTGGGTAGAATCAGGACATCGTCCCCGAGGCCTGGAATGGTATGATTGTATCCTCCCCAGCCTTCTTCAACATCTTCCCATGTTTCAGAGCAAGACCACTTTAAAACCGATTTGGGTGCAGAGGTAGAAGCTAGAAAAAAAAAGAAAATATGATTCATTATAGCTTCCAATTTTATCCTTAGCTTAGGAAACAGCTGGTATTTTTACCTCCCCAAATAGTTACTTTTTAATGTTATATAAGATTCCACAAAAATATGTATCAGCTAGAAAGCAAGTAATTATCCAACCCTTAGATTATCTCCCACTTCTAGTAAAAACATATTTCAATTTTTTTAAACACTTGTATTTTGTTTTATTATAAATAGTATATGTGCCTATTATGGATTATTCAGAAAATGGAAGAAATGACAATATAAAAATTTCCTATAATCTTTCCACATAGTCATCACTTCTGGTAACTTTTCATTTGTGTTTCCTTCTAAAAGTTCTCAATATTCCTAATTAAGGTTATGTCATATCTTTTATGTTTGCATTCAGTTGTGATTTTTTTACCTTAGCCATTTTTCTTGTGCATTTTCTGAAATCATTAAACTCATTGACATGATTTTAGTGACTTCTTAACAACCCATTCTGTGAAAAATCTGTAATTACTTAATCTCCAATGTCTGACAAACTGTCATAATCTGCCAAGGGGCTGTATTTTGATCTCCAAGGATAACTGATAATCCCCAGCATCATTCAGTGGAAAAACAAAGTGCCTGATGTAAGAATCACAGGGAACACTGAGTTGCTTTTTCTACCAGCCCCAGTCCCTGGGAGTAGTGGTCAAGAGCCCTGGCATACTTACAGTATGCAGATTGTGTGCAAACAAATCAATTTAATGTGTACAAGCTAAACCACATACCATGGAAATATGGCAGTCCCAGAATAAACCTAGAAAAAGCTTATAAATGTTTTATAAACAAAACTGCAATAGCTTCCTAAGTTTTCTTCCAATTTTGCCTTCTTCTTAACATTATAAATATCCAAGTTGAAGATGTTAATGAGTTCTAGAATGTAGGATGGTTATTGTGAAATAGAAAATATTCAAAAGGAAGCATGGTAGAGGTGTGAGTAGGTAAAGAAAAAATGTGATGGTAATAAAAAGAGAAACAAGACTTATATATTTAGGAGTGGGGGGTTGTGCAGTAGGTAGGGGAATGGGAAAAAATGAGAATTAATTTGTGTCATATGCTGGTACAAATTCCCAGTATCAAGTATGATCATGATATGATATGTATATACAATACACAATAAAGATAAAAATTTTAAAAAATAAATATCCAAACAGGGTATAAATACCCAAACAAGGGTATTTCTTGGGGTGGCCAGCCTCTCACCACGAAGGGAAGACAGGGTGTTTCTAATGCCCTATTGCCAGCCCTCAGAAACCCACAATTGGTTAAACTTTGTATCAAGATGGTGAAAACAAACCTCCATTTTATCATCTTCCTTCTAGTGATAGGAGGGCTCAATTATTTTTAATCTAATAAATTGAACCTTAAGCAACTATTTTAATGTGGGGATGCCATAACCAACTGCATCATTCTATACACTCCTGCCTTCAGCTAACATGTTTCCATCTCTTGCTAGAGTTATTCAATTTCTATAGTTAATACTAAGCTTCTAAATAAGTACTGTTGACACTAAAAGTTGGTGAAAGTAAAAGATAGTAAGGGTTAAAGAAGAAGCTGTCAAAGATACATTGTTTACCTTTACTCAAAGCCTAAAAAATAAAGCATATCCAGAGAAAAGTAACCTAGTTAAGAAGGAAAGTTCTGGTAAGACAGGGAATTAGAAAAAAACAACTGTTGAGTTTGGCAGCCGGGCCATGAGTGAACAGGATGAGAGTGGTTCTACTCTGGTGGAGCAGTTTGGGTGGAACCATAGTGCCTTAGACTGAAGAGTGAAGTGAGGACAGGAAGATGCTTGGTCCGATTTCCCAAAAATCTCCTTGAGAATTAGACAGCCTTAGGAATGGAGACTGTCAACATTGAGTCTGTCTTCCCAGTCATAAAATTAGCTTACTTTGAAACTGAAGTATGTGAATGTTACTCAGGACCAACATTTACAATGAGGCTGAACCATGCTTCCCTCAAAAAAACTGTCATTCAACAGCAGCCAAAATTCCAGGTGCTCTGAAGCCTGATACACAAGCTTCATACTGCCCTCTTTGTCTCTCTCCTCATCGCCTCTATGTTTTGTGCCTCTACATCAGAAGGTTAGTCTTTGGAGAAGTTTGGAGAGATAATGTACTAACTCCAAAATTTCTTGTGTTTTGGAATGCTTTTCTGCCCCAAACTACATCAGATAGGAAAAACGGATACAGATTTCACTTTAACTCAGATTAATAAATGCTCCCCAAATAATTTAAATGCACTAGAGGTTTCATAGTATAGCAGAAAGAACACCAGACTGAGTTGGGACATGTGAGTTCTCACCTAGGCTCAACTAGAGACTAGTGATATGTCTATATGAATGGCTTAATCTATTGGTATCCATGACTCCATATGTAAAATGAAGCAAATTACAGAGGGAGGCTTATAAGTCCCCTCCCCTTATCAAAATTCTACCATGCTAAGAGGCATCAGCATTGTATTTATGCAGTATGTTTTAGTTAACAGAAGTGAAGCATCTCCAGTTATACTGACTCCTTCTGGAAATTCCTGGATTCTAGCCATTTGTGCTGTCCTTCCAGCTTAACACAGAAATCTTTGCAGTAGGTACTGAGTGATAATGCCCCTCTAACAATGCCTAGTTGAACCAGAAATAGTCATCCAGAGATATTTAATTACACGCTAAAGTGACCTGATGTAAGATTTTATCCAAAAGATATGTTCTCTACAAAACAAATATTGCATGGTTTCCACTATATTAAAAACATAAATTATAAATAAAGAGCAAAATAAAAGATAAATAATGGAAAGTAAGGAGACAGATCTGTCTCAGACAAGAGGGAAATTAAGAATTAGAAGGAGGGTGGGGAGGGAAAAGGGATGAAAAAAGGAGTTATGTCCATGTGTCAAGTCCACACAAACAATGTAAACATTATGTACTGCAAATTATAGGATATTTCTTCCTTGGTAATGAGCATTTTAAAGATAATTAATGAAGAAATTAGAAAATCATTTGTTTGATAACCCAAGAGACAGTAAAATCCCATGTAGTCAAAAGCCACTCCATCTTGCCCATTGATTCTATCACCTCACACAGAGCCTTCTATGAACACAGCACCTAAAGATGAAAGAGGGATTACAGGCAAGAAATACAATGAATGAAGTGCTGTGGGAGTTCAGATGCTGTTAGGAATCCAATCTTGAATTGTTCTCTTCATATTGCAATATGTGTAGAGCAGAAAACATCAGTTCTTCTAGTTTACAGTTTTTTACCTGATATTTGTTAATTTAAGAATTATTAAATCATTTTCTAATCAGCAGAGACTCTGCTCTGACCTAACACAAAAATGGCACAGAAAAATCAAAGGAAAACTCTGCCTTTGCAAAGATTTATCCCTCCTGCAAACTGGCACAGGACAAACATTGAGATACATTAGAAAGCAGTTATAAGATGTTTACTCTTTGAGAATTTTGTTCTTTGGAGTTAGAAAGGTTTCACAGAACCATCTGACTTTTGGGGAGGATTTGTTTACACTGATTTCCTGAAATTACCAGGAACAATTAAAGTTTAGAGATACCCTGGATTTTTCTTTCCATTTGGAGGGGCTCTAATGGCCCATCTGCAGATCTGCAGTCCTATGTGCACATATGGTCCATAATTTATGAAGTGTGCTTATTTACATGTTTCAGTTCTTACTTTCCATTGTTTTGAAAAATAAATGAACCCTTATATCTTTCTTTGACATGCAGACACATATTTTAATTATAGGATAACACAAGATAGACTTTGTCAGGCATAAGAACAGGGCTGATACTTGCCTGCTTATAAATAACAAGATGAGGATAAGCTTACAACTACTAAAGAATATTCTACACCGCGAGCTTCCATTTTGTGAGTTAATACTCACCAGCCATAGTTGGGGGCATCATGACTTCCTTCACCTGCAGAATCACTTGAACTTGACCTTCACCTGAAACTGAATACAAAAGGCTACCATATGGAAGGGATAAAGAGATAATCTCAATGGCAGCTATATTTACATGTGAGAAATAAGGCATTATATAATATTCTTCTTGGTCTAAATGTTCACAATGAAAAGAAGCCCTTGTTAGTGAACTTAACAATTAACTGTACTATTTGACACTTACAGCTTTTATTTAATACTGCTTAACTACAGTGAGATTGTCTAAGAGAACTGGCACATACCTAGGAAGGGAACCATTTAGTTTTCAGAGGCCAATGGTGTCCAAAAGACCATCCCTCTTGTCCTATACCCTACCTATTATTTTGTAGGCTCAGCTTTTAAAATTCTTATGTTTTTCACCAGTGGAGTTCAGATCACCCATGAAATGTATTTTCCTTACCTTTATCCAAACAAATTGTCCTTTTAATGAAGCCTCTTCCCCCATCCCATCTCTCCCATTTCTCCTCCCATCTTCCAAACCAACTGAGCACATTTAAAAGGCCTGGGGTTCATTAATTTTAAGTGTTCAATAAATTAGTGGAAATAATCAAAAGCCCTGATTCTTTCTGATAATGACAATTTGATGTCAGTATAAACCAGTAGATTAAGCTGGGAACATATGCTCCTTTGCCAAGAGAGGCTGCTATAATTAAATAGTGAATACATCTACAAGGTGCTCTCACGCCTGATTAATTAGTAATCAGGTGCGTGAACTTCATTTTTCCAGTAACACCTTGTATCTTATTGGTTAATTACCTTTCTGCCTTCTCAGGTGTCATGGGAGCCAGCACCTCCCACCACTAGAGGCTGAAAGCTTCTCAAAGCTGTACCTTCAGGGACATGACCCAACTCATGCTCTCCAGTTTCATTTCCCTAGGTCCCTAAAACATTTCTTTCAACACAGATGAGAGAGATCAAAAATTATTCTTTTTAACTAGAAAGTATAAGCTTCAGAACATTACAAAGAAAATAACCTCTGAAGAGTTCCATGAGCAGCCTCTCCAATTCTATCTTAGTTTAATCAATTTTCTCCCATACAATTGTTTTCAAAATGGATGTGGTGATACATGTCTGTAATCCCAGCACCTAGGAAACTGAGGTAGGAAATTCCTCACAAGTTCAAGGCTAGCCTGGGCTATATACTAAGACACTGTCTCAAAACACAAACATGAGTGTTTTGAGAGTCTGTTCTTGATTCTGGAAACATGCTCTTCCTCTTGACATGTTCAGTGTCTATCACCATACTGTACTGTACTTGCATTGTTCCTTTCTCATGTATCTTGTGACCCTAGGTCTTGCTAGGAATGCATATGTTTTATTTTCATGCACCAATTTAGAATCCCAAATTTATGGGGCTCTACTCAGAGCGCCTAAGACATAACTGACACTATACCACATTCTGTCCCACCCCCTGCCCAGGAGCAAAAGGCTAAAGAAAAAAATAAAAAGGTTTCTCTGGAAGAAAAGGGAAATACAATATAGTCACGTTGACATCACAACACATGCAGAATGCTATGGCAGTAAAATGCTCTTCCATGAGCAAAAAAAAAAAAAAAAAATCAAATATTGTCATAGAGTCAGAGCTTAGAAGGACAAATTAGAAAATATCTCAGGCCGGGCTTGGTGGCTCAAGCCTGTAATCCCAGCACTCGGGAGGCAGAGGCAGGAGGATTGCTGCGTTCAAGGCTTGCCTGAGCTACATAGTGAGCTCAGGGCCAGCCTGAACTACAAAGCAAGACCCTGTCTCAAAAAAAAAAAAAAAAAAAAAATCTCAGAAAACACTTCGAAAAAGGAAATCAGTTCATCTAAATATGATGCTATAAAAATCATTCCTTTTTTAATGATCTCCAAACAGCATAGATTTTACTTTATTTGTACCCTCCTCTTTAGGGCAAAACCATTGAGTAGTTGGAGTTGGTGCCACATGCCTGCAATTCCAGTACTTAGGAGGCTGAGGCAGGAGGATCATCTCAAGTTCAAGGCTAGCCTCAGCTACCTACTGAGTTCAAGGACAGCCTGAACTACATATAAAGTAAGACCCTGTCTCAAAAAAAAAAAAAAATCCTGAGGTAAGGCAGGTGATGACAACTATACATCAAGTCTTTTTCAAAGCAGTTCCAGTCATTTACATGGATTCATCCATCCACACATAAGTAAAATCATACCTATTACAAAAGGGAATAGTTGGAGGAAAGGAATAATGGCAACACTTTTCCCCAGTAGATTAATAAAAAGTTTAAAGTACAGGGAAAACAATCACTGCATCTCAAATCCCTTGGGTGTAACAGGACCATAAGGATGTGTGCATGGCAGTTATCATTGTGGTGATTCTCCCAAAGACAGAAGATGCCAGCCCTCAGCACACCTAACTGCCACCAGAGTCTGTTCCTCTGCTTCTTCAGAGCGCCTAAGACATAACTGACACTATACCACATTCTGTCCCACCCCCTGCCCAGGCTTCACTTTGGGTGAGCTGCACCTTCCTGGCTCAGCATCTTCCCTTTTCCCTGCACTGTACAGGGCCCTCCAGGACAGAGCCTCCTCTGAGGTTCTTCAGTCTCTGCACATCCCCACACGGCCCTTGGTTCCAGAAAGGCCCCTCCCCACATAGATATTGGAAAGGTAAACTGTATACTGAAACACTGTTGCTCATTTTCTTAAAGTTAAATATGTGAATGCCCTTCAGAGAACACAAGAGTTCTGTTTTGGTAAAAGAAAAAGTTATCAAAAGTAGAAAAAATTATCAGAATCTAATTTCCTTTAACTCCACTCCACATACTCTAGCAGGGATGGCTCAGAGCATGTGAGTATAGATCGAGAGACAAATCTCCCCAAATTCAATTTCTAAGGTCATGAAGGGAAATAGATGGTGCTGTGAACATATGTGTTCTGGAGACAAGTATCCTAAAATATCCTGGGACGACTCAACTTCGTTCACTTCATCTGAAAATGGGCAGCTCACATGATGTACCTCTCAGGATAGTTTGGGAGAGAAAGATGAGACAATCCTTGGAATATTGTTAGCAGAGGGCTTGGCACACAGCGGACAATAAGTACCCACTATGATCAATACTGTCATTAGGTATGTTCATTATCCTAGGGGCCAGTTAACAAGGCTCAAGAAATATGCTTTTACTCCTTTTGCTCTTTTCACAGCTTACTTAATTATGTCAAGCTATAGAGTTGTAAGCAACTTTATGACATCTGCTAAAGCTTTCTAAGTGTTTTGACTCTAAAAACTGCAAGGTATCATTTCTGACTTGAATAAATACAAAATGGAATGAAAATCATTTAAGAACAAATGTATTGACTTGGGAAGAGTTTTAAAAACCTTACACGAGCTACGATGTTGTGCATGTGTTTTCTCAGTGCTCATGATTTCTGATTTTGCATTTGTACTCTGACAATTTGTTAATCCACCTTATTTATAAGTGAAGCCTCCTTATAGTTGGTCTTTCCCAGATTGTAAGAACTGGTCCTCAAAAAGAAGAAAAGTGTTTGAGTCAATTATTGCCAAGTTGTGCTGTTAAGTATTACTTGGTCTAAGCTTGTCAAAAATGGAGACACAGAGGAGACAGAGAGAAACAAGCTTCTGATAAGAGGATCCAAGAGTTACTTCACGAGATGTGAGGTAAGCCCCTAAAGGAAAGGTGCTGTGCTTCGTGTATTTTAACCTCTCTAGGGTGCTAAGAAGAAGAAAAATTAATTCTGTCCCCAAGAAGATCTAATACACTTTTTAAATTTTGAAGGCAGAAATAGGTGCCCATTCATTTAAAAAAGAAAACCTCATCATGTCAGTAAGCTACAGACTTTACCCCTGTTCTCCAATCATATCCCACTCTGGCCATGCCGTTTGAGTTCACTCACATATTAGAACTCACTATGCAGTCTGCAGTTATCTAGTATGAGTCAGCTACAGACTGCACAATGAATGAACCTAAAACAACAACTGCAGCTGATGGCTTCAAATCTCATCCTGAACTGTTGCTTCTCTTGCTCCTTCTATCTGCCCCGGATCCAGATGCCAGCCTTGGCTTCCTGAGCCAGCTATTGGACTTGGTTTTGCCTCTTAACTTTCATGTTCACTTGCTATGTCTGCTACCTCCTCCTCTCCTCCAGTCCTCCCTCACACACCTGCATACTGCTCTTCTGTTTCTCCTCCCCTACTCAGTGATCTTGACCCAGAGGTTGACCTCTTTGACTTAGCTGCAGAAATCTTACTTGTCAATTGGGCCCTGGGTTGCTTTCGTCACTTACTACACTCCTGCCTGATTTCAGCCTCACAGAGACAGCCATGAAAGTCACATTAGCCCACATCCCACATGATCTTTTAAAGAGTTTCATGGAAATACTATGTGGAAAATCCTGTGAACACCTGGAGGTCCTCAATTATCTCCAGTAATGTGCTTTGTGGAAAGGTGTGGTTTTCTTAAGCTAAAAGAACTTTGTCAAGACACCAATAGGTATAACTATGTTAGCCAGAGTCCTGAGAGTTAGCTCAATTAAACTTTAATTAACTTAGAGAACAATAATAATTGTGATTCCAACTCAGAGAGATGTTTTCCACACTGAGATGAAGGCATTTGTGCAGATCTGTAGAACCCCAACCTCCATGGAGGGACCTGGGAAGAAAGATTCCATCTGTTTGCCTATGACACAAATTTTCAAAACACTGACTTAATGGAATTATGCAATTTATACTGTACTCAGAACAGGGTTGTTCTTAGAAGCAGGTGTTCTTAGCAAGTGAAGACAAAGAACCTAACAGAAAACACACTTGCATTCAAAATGTTTGCTTTTTTATCAGTTAAACCAAAACTGTGCAAACCATACTGTATTTGCCAAGTATGAAATATATAGTGATTTTATAGCATAAAATTTATTTTAGTGACTATTGATTTTAATGTATTTTAGGAAAAAAAATAACCGTTCATGAAACCCATCTTTTATGGTACTGGATAAGAAGTGAGATTTTAAAAATAAGGCAGGTCAAAAATTGATTTAAGAAAATATACGAAGTAAATCATGACACACAAAGCACAACATGTGACTAATGAAAATAGTGGTAAACTATCTGAAGTTTAGGAAAATGGTAGCTACAATGGTAGCTAATAAATACAGGTTTCTTAATAAATAGAAGCAAAAAGAATTAGCTTATAAGGGGAGGTATATAAGCTTAGATCCTAAAAAAATAGTACACTAATGAAATCACTGAACCCGGACTCAAAGGGGCTGAGTGGGAACACTGGCTGTATCACCTATATGAATAAAGTTTGCCAGTCTGCGCCACTAGCAGTTAGTCCCACAGCCTGAGTGATCTTTTAAAAATCATTTAATCTTGACTTGGAGTTGTTTATCCCTCTCTTCTTTCGCCCTCCCTCCTTCTCTTTCCCCCTTCTTTTCCTCTTTCCTTCCTTCCATCTTACCTTCCTTTGCTTCCTTCCTCCCTTCTTTTCCTTTTGGAGAAGTTGCTTCTAACCAAGAGGCAGAATCCCCTCTCATATCCCTGGTTCCTGTTCCATTATTTATATTCTTACTGAAAAAGCTTAGCACATTTCCCTCAAGTCAGTCTTCCACATTAATGGTAAAAGTCCTTGGGGATCTCTGGGGAATGAGTTTTCTATAAGAATGTAAATTAATTTATTAACTAGAGCACTATAGATTGCCTTAGAGGCTTCAGCATGGGAATGGCTACAGAGTTGCAAAAGATTATGATTCTACTCTGCTGACAAAATCCTCCCAAGAGCTCCAGGGAACTGTCTTGGTCCTGACTCTGCTTTAGACCCCATCAGGATTCCTTTCCAAGGAATTGCACGGGATCTTCCAGGCCCACTGATGAGTCTAGACAGCAGCCAGTGCCCCACTGTACTAATAGAAAACCTAGATGGTCAACAAGTACCATGATTGAAAGCCTAGCTTCAAACTCAAAAAAGCATCCTATTTTCAGGCTCTCCCAAGTTAGCAGCATCTCTTCTGATCCATCTGTATGGTGTGACTTGAGTTGGCTCTTAGAATAAAAATCCATCTGTCGCTCTCTCCACAGCCCTCCTGCCCGTGGAGACCACCGCCATGGCTCTCCCCACATACAGTCAGCCTTTCTCTTTGTGAGAGGGAAGTTCGGACAAACGCGCCAGCCAGCCTGCCAAGGCATGTTCTTTTCGGTGGGATCAGAAGGAGGCAGTGTGACAGGAGCCTCGGAGCCTCACAGAGGGACCAGACCTTCTCAGCTGCCACCCACACAATGTCCCAGCTCGGCTGTATCACTGATGCGAGAATGGGGACTGTGTGAATTTAGGAGGACCAGTGTGAATGGTGCAGCATCTGATATGAATTTATCACCGGCTGCTGGTTGGGTGGGGGATAAAGCAAGGGGAAGGGCTCTGAGTATTTAATGCACCCTGCCACAACCCGACAGTTTGCCCCAAAGAGCCTTTTACCAATATGAAAGGACAGGGTCAAAAGTAAGTTGACCCCTGACAGAATGTACAATTATTAGAAGAGGGCTGTGTACAAGCAGCTGCTGGAACCCCACTGGCTCCACATTGGGCTTCCAAGAGTCAGAGTATGAATAATCAACTCAAGATTGTTTCCTCCACCCCAAACGCCTCCCCCACACCTTCACCTCCTGTTTTGGGCAAGTCCTATTATATTTCTACAGGAAGAAGCATAGCCTTCCCTAGCAGCTGCAATAATTGTGCTCCTATTGTGTGAGGACCTCCTCCTGACCACCCCCCTACAAGTGGCCATTGTGAGTGGAGAGTCAGTGATTATACGCTTGGCCTGACGCTTTGGAGGACCCAGCTGCCTAAGTGCTGACACACGAGCATGGGGAAGACCCGGGAGGGGTCGGGGAAGGTGGAGGCGAGAGGTGGGGGAACCCACGTCTGGGAGATGCCACTGTGACACACCAGACCTTTTGCATAAGTCAAGCCCAGAACAAATGGGGCTTTATTGGGCCCCAGTGATGAGGGGGTCCCATCTCTCTTTGAAGTGGAGCTGAGCATGGGGCCTCGCAGCTTTTCCTCCCTCAGACCAAGCAAACATCCTTCTTTTGATATGCTACATGCTCATTATCTCTGCCCCATTTAATGATTTTTGATTGAAGGGTGGCGGCTGGGATGCTGAAAATCGTTAGAGAGGCTCCACACAGCCAAGGCCGTAAGAAAGGCTTGCCTTGTGTCTGGGCCTAAATTCGGAATTTCTTAACAGTGTGCGCTTGTTCTTAGAGGCAGATAAGGGCTGAGCGTGAAATTCTTAATTAAGCAATAAATAGAGAGTGGGGTGTCAGCAGATGTAGCCAGTAGCCATGGCAACGGGAATCACATGGGCAGAAGAGCTGAGACTAGATGGAGGCCTCGGGCCTGGGCCTGACTGACAGCTGAAGAATCCTACAAAGCTTGTAAACCAGATTAATTAGCTGACTAATTATTTCATAGCGTTAATGTAACTAAAAAATAAAAATAGTTCACCATGAACTGAAACATCCCTGGAAAAAAATAGCAGGGAAAGAGGCAATGAGGACCCGACTCCGTGAGGCAGAGATGGGAGCCACCAATGAGTCAGATCATGTGAACAGAAAAATGGGCTTGCTGGATTTGATTCCTGACTTACAGATAAAAACCAACACTGTTCTACAGTCACACGCATCCCTGGGGTCAGTGTGGAAGTTCCAGGTGGGAGAGGCCACTCCAAAGAATTTATCTCTATCTCATCAAACACTGCTCCAGCTAGGTCCTGACACAAAACACTGTATTGCACACAAGGACTTCACTTGTGGCTTCTTCTCTAGCTCCCAGAGCAGGATTTTCACTGGCTTTGGAAAGGCAACCTGAACCAATCTGCTTAGAAGACATCTTTTAAATGAATGAAGTTGCCTTATTCTGTGGATAACAATTGCTGAACTGATATTAAATTTCTGTTATGGCAAAAACTCACCATGTAGTCATTGGATCATGCACCACAAATATCTTTGAAAATCTAGTTTAAAAAAAAAAAAAGAAGACTTTTGGAATGTCATCACATGGAGACTGAAATCAAGATACACATATTGTTAATCTTTGGAGAACAGAGAAATATTATCTTGAGTGAATTTTTGATTACAGTAAAATGGCATGCTGATCTCACTTGAATACACGCGGGTGTTTTGTACCACATTTTCAAGAAACAAGTAAATATTCTTAACTTCACTGTACAAATGAAACCATTGAGGCATAGAGCGATTATAATGCTTTGCCCTAGATGAAGCAGCCAGCCAGCCTCTGATTAAAACCCGAAGCGCTGAGCACTGGCTATGAGCTTCCCCAAAGCCCAGCACTCCATACAGACATTTGCTGAACAAACACAAAACTTGCATCCGATGGAAAAGACAAATGCATGGGCCAAAACATCTATAAACAGTATTTATTTTTCTTTGTCAGGGGGGACCTGTGAGAAGTTTTCTTCCACAACTGTGCCTAGCAGACACCCCACACCCTCATCCCCTCGGTCAGTGATCAATGATTATTTAGGGGGCAGCACACCCTAGTGGAGGAATCCACAGTCAGGAGCTAGAATGCCTGGGTCCTTATCTTTCCCACTCTCATCTGGGTCCAAGATTGGTCAGGTATCTTAAATCACATAGGAAGCAGCCATTTAAGGAAGTGAAGATAATTGCAATTTAAAAAAAAAAAAAAAAACCTTCCTATCCTGGGGCATGTGGTAAGCTTATAAACAATAAAAAGATGGCCCACTCAGAAGTGGTCAAAAAACAAGTGAAACGCTGCCAAATGTCAGTGAAACAGCATCCTGAATGAATCAGCAGCTGGAATAAAGGGCAGCACACCCCAGAAAATCTGGAACATAATTTAGTGCACCTGAAAGAAGTCAACCAGTTTCCCAGAAATACAATGAAACTTCCAGCTACACACCTTTCTCCATGTCTTTTCAACCCAGCATATGCCCACATATGTTTGATTCTTGACCAATGTTTTCTTCTTCTTTATTATTTACATACTGAGGCATGTAAATTATTCCATTTCTAATACTATTGTGTTAAATGCATACAAGAGGAAAGTAAGGAAATCCTTTTGCCCTCTATTCTTCAAAAGAATGTTCTTGTAAGCCTGACATGAAACAGACACAGTATATAGCAGTCCTGAGATAAGCCCTCTGAGGCATCTCCCCTCCTAGCCTCAGAATTCCTCCCAAGGCCCCCTTCTTACACTGCAAATTCACTTGGGCCTCTTACATCTGTGGTCACCATTAGCCATGCTGTCATTATGTACTCATATGATTGCTACAAACACTACACCGCCCTAAGATGGATTAAACATACTAATACACCAATGTTTACAAGTATTGCTTTGAACTAGGTATTCAGCTCAAGAGTTTAAAGGTTATCCTTTATAATTCCCTTTCCTTGAGGTAGTTTCTTTTAGCATCCTATTTTGCATAGGGAGAGACTTAAAAGAGGAGACATTCCTGCTTAATATTCCCCAATCCAGTAAGTCTTAGCACTAGGGCTTAAATCCAAATGGTTTGATTTCAGAGCTCACTCAATTAAAACACAAGGTGTCCCCTTCAGTCCCTCAGTTCATAGCACAGTGCCAGGCATTCAAGAGTAAATGGTAGGGCCGGAGATTTAGCTCAGTGGTTCTGGCACCTGCCTTGCAAGCACAAGGTCCTGATTTTGATCCTGGTAACCACATACAATGCTGGGCATGGTGACTCACGCCCACCAGCAATCAATACCACATACCACAGTGCCAGGCATGGTGGCTCATGCCTGTAATCCCAGCACTCGGGAGGCAAAGGTAGGAGGATTGTTGAGTTCAAGGCTTGCCTGGGCTATATAGTGAGCTCAGGGCTAGCCTGAACTACAAAGTGAGACCCTGTCTCAAAAAAAAAAAAAAAAAAGAGTAAATGGTAGCTCCTGATTTGATGCCCTTACAATGCACATCTTATTGGAAACTTACCTAGATAGGTGAGCTGCTTTGATTGACTGTTGAAGAACCAATCACAGCCTTGGTCTTGACCAGGTGAAGGAAGAGACAGAAGAGGCTGACCCATTTGACTCCCACATTGCACAAGGACATGAGGGTGAAGTGGCAAGTCAGTGTGCACCACCAAGAGGTGATTTCCAGGAGAGAAGTTGTCAAATGTTGCTGAGTACTACAGGTACAAGGGGCAAAAGAAAAAAATGCAATAATGCTCACTTAGTAAGGAGTCCCCCTGCCAAAGATCTAAAAATACAGGTGAAGTAGTTTGGAAATAGCATGGTATAGAACTAAAGTTTGCTTTTCTTGTAGGAAATCAGCCTATTTATATCTACTTTGTAATAAGTTTAAAAGTAGAGCCACTAAGGGCCAGAGATTTAGCTCAATGGTTACAGTGCCTGCCTAGCAAGCACAAGGTCCCTGGTTCAATCCCTGGTAACCATGTACAATAATACTCGTCACGGTGAATCACACACACAATCAGTACCACATACCACAATCCCAGGCATGGTGTTATATACCCATAATCCCAGCCCTCAAGAGGCAGAGGCAGGAGGACTGCTGAGTTCCAGGTTTGCCTGAGCTACATAGTGAGCTCAGGGCCAGCCTGAACTACAAAGTGAGACCCTGTCTCAAAAAAAAAAAAAAATAGAGCCACTAATTCATAGAATGTGCAAGCTGAAAGATACAAGGTATCTTTGATAAATAAGGTCCTTCTTGTTTATCAACCTTAATTAACAAAGGAGAAAACAAAAGCCCAGAGCAGTGAACTGACTTGTCTCAGGTCAGGCAGCTGGGAGAGACTGAGCTGAGACTAGGATTCCTTTCTAATTTTACCACATCTTGGAGAGGCCGGCCCTGATGGGAGCATCCTGCATCTGTACCTATCAGAGCTCACACTGCTGGAGCATCTGCTGGTCCTATGGACCCACTTCACAGCTGAGGAAACTGAGGAAGGCAGAGGTTCAGGAACTTTCCTCATATAAAAAAGCAGGAGAGTGCTAAAACAGGATGGAACTCCAAGGTGTCCACCTCCAAAGTCACACTCTACTCCTCTGCCTTACGAAAACTCTCAGAATGCTCTCATGGGAACCACAGAAGAGGAGGAGAGGCATATGTTTTTTCTGAGAGCCATAGGGAAAATATTAGAGATTCCGCCCTGTATTCTGTAGACACCCAAGTAGCTTCTATCTCCCCAACATGTGCTCTCAGGACAGTTAGGGGAATCTGATGTAAACAAAAGAAGGAACTGCATTAAGAATCTTGAGGAAATTTCCTGAGCTATTTCTTTTCTTTTTTCTTTTCTTATCTTCTGTTCTGCTGTTTTCTCTCTTTCTCTTTCTTTCTTTCTTTCTTTCTTTCTTTCTTTCTTTCTTTCTTTCTTTCTTTCTTTCTCTTTCTTTTTCATTTCTTTTCCTTCCTTCTTTCTTTTCATAAAATAGACCCACTTTTTATATAGCTCTTCTTCCTCCCTCCTGCTGGCCAACAATCAACTCCAACCAGTTTTGAGGCTCATGAACTGTGTGTGCAAGTTAATCTTTTACCACAAGGTGGCAGTATGAAATGTACAAATATCTTAGAACATCTTTCTCCAGCTACATGTAACTGAGGAAAATTGTTTTTAACTTCAAATTTTAAAAACCTCAATGCTAGAGTTCCTAGAAGCTTTTTCCAATTGAGTTAGTAAATATAATATTTCAACTGGAACTACTGTTTTCAAGATGGCATTTAGATCAACTAAATGTCATATTCAGGGCATATTCATCTGCCAAAAAGTGCTGCTGCCATTTAGCAGCATCCACTGAAGCTAATATTTGCAAATATAACCAGAAAGAAGGAAAGTAAGAACCACTTATTGGGGAGGAGACATACCAGTGAATGGAATCTTACAGTTACCTGCAAAGATCTGTTGATACAAGGATCCGCAAATCGCAGGGAATAAGTCTCCTGATCCAAGAGCAGAGCCATCCAGCCATAGCGGTTAGACAGTGTGTCGTGGACATATTTGACAGTGGTTGTCTTATTTCTGCTGTCAGTGATGATTAAATTACAAGAAATGTCAGGAGCATTTGCTCTAGTGATTTGAAAGGAAAAAAAAAATGGAATTCCAAGGTTATTTTCCCATTCAAAGCCAAATGCATCCCCGTCTTATCATTATAATCCTCTATTCTCTCCTGCAACCTCAGGCCCTTTCCCTGTGTGTCTCTGGTGGGTTTAGTAATTGCTGGGGCGGGGGGAGGAGCATCAGATCCCTTGTATATAACACTGGTCAGGTAGAATGAAGGTAGAATAGTCAGGTCTGAAGGCACTGATGTCACCTTAGTGAGTTCACATAGGCCATTAATTTAACAAAGATATATGGCCACAATTTTGTCATACACTAAGTTGATCACCAGCAGAAAACATGTTACTTTTAGTAACTGGATTTTCATATGGGGAGCAGTGACAGATGCACAAAACCTAAAAGGCCGGAACTCTCAGGTACCCTCCGGGTGCCCCACAGTCTTCTCCATGCTAGGGCATGCTAGGGCACAGTGGAACAGGGAGCTGCCTCCTCTTGTCCTTTGGGTCACCTGGTGCCCTCTGCTCACTGCCACTATAGCACCTCTGTGTTCTAGAGTTTGTGCTATAAAAACATAGATGGTGTGACCCTTAAATTGGAGATGTTTTCTCCTTCTACTTGGACATCTTTCCACTGGCCCAGGTCCCTGCACACAAAAGCACTCAGTATGTTTTTATATGAATGGAGCATGCATGAAGAAATATTCCAAAAGCAGCTAGTGCCATCTTCCTAATTTATATAAAGGGTTTCAAGAAGAATTGCATTTTGACAAATGAGAAAACTGAGACAGCATATGGCAGAAGTAATGTGTATTTAGTTTTTGGTGGTTTGTTTTGTAGTTTTGTTTTCTGAGACAGGTTCTCGCTTCATAGTTCAGGCTGGCCTTGAGCTCACTATATAGCCTAGGCTAGTCTCAAACTCACAGCAATCCTCCTGCATCTGCCTCCCAAGTGCTGGGACTACAGGGGTGATCCACCACGCCCAGCATTGTGGTATGTGGTACTGATTGCTGGGATTATGGGCATTGTGGTTATGTGGTACCAAGGATCGAACTCAAGACCTTGTGCTTGCCACGCAGGTGCCAGAACCACTGAGCTAAATCTCCAGTCCTGATGTGTATTTGTTAATGGCATAAGGCAGAACTACAAAGACAGGCTCCAAAGTCCTACAAGGTGTCCTCCCCCTTCCCAGAAAGTGATTTTTAAAACATAAATAGATTTGATCACATGCTAAAACTCTTAAAGTGAGGCAAAGTAGACCTAAAAATAAAGCAAAAGGTTTTTAAAATATGAATACATATTATTTGTTCTCCCCCCTTTGGATCAGTTTTCATGAGAATCTGTAACTGCAATTTTTTGCTGGAGTCAGATAAATAATTCTCAAAATAGAAGAAAATGAGGTGAAGGAAGAGTCTATCTCAAGCCAGTTTATAATCCAGTGACAGATGATGAGAAGGAATAAAAATGTTTCAGGACAGAGTCTCACTATGTTCCCCCAGGGTAGTCATGAGCTCCTGGGTTTACACTGTTCTTCCATCTCAGCCTGCTGTGTGGCTGGAACCTCAGGGTAGTGTCACTATGCCCAGATGACAGAAGAAACTTGTGAATCATTGAACCTTTTGGCAAGTGAGAGTTAAATAACTGCAAAGGAGAATCTGCACACACGTGTGTGCGAATATGGGCAGATTGCCAACTCTTTAAACTTCGTTTTCTTCTTCCTCTTCTTTCTCTTTTACTTTCTTTCTTTCTCTCCTGGCCTCTTTCATTCTGTGGGTGGTACTGGGGCTCGAACACAGGAACGTCACATTGAGCTATGCCCCTATTCCCTTTTTATTTTTTTTCTGTATTTCGAGACAAGGTCTCACTAAGCTGCTAAGTTGCCTAGGCTTGGCACAAACTTGTGATGTTCCTGCCTTAGCCTCCCCGGGTGTTAGGATTACAGTCCACCATAGCTTTTGATTTCCTGCATTTTAAAGGAGACACTGATAGCTTATGTGGCTACTCTAAGAGATCATCTGTATGAAGCAATCAGTAGCCATCACCAAACCCAACAATATTTACCTCTAGTACACTTGAGAGAGGACCTATAATGTACCAGATACACATTCCTTACTACTTCTCTGAATGTCTAGATGTTAGCTGTGACCCTTAGTCATTTAAAAACATGGCGCCAAGTTTTCATGGCACAGAGTACTAATCCTGGCAATGTAGCACTTCTTGTGAGATGAATGTGTTTGTCTTAGGATTTAATAAAATACCTGAGACATTTGGGAGTAGAAGAACTATTACACAGCATTAACTGAATCTTTATAAATCTTAAAAAAGATAAAAATGTCTTCCTCCCTTTGGGCTTGGGACAGTTAGAGTTTATCTCTTCCATTTACTTCAGGATTTAAAATGGAACTATTGGGTAGTGTTTGATTCATATTCCAAGAATCAGTGTGGTTGTTAAGGTAAACATTCTGATCTCCAATCCAGTCCATGATTTTCCCGTTTGCATTTATCCTGTCTCTAATCCTATCCTCAAATTGAATCTGTCCTGGGCCACAGATTTAGCTCAGTGGTTCCAGCACCTGCCTAGCAAGCGCGAGGTCCATGGTTCAATCCCCGGTAACCACATACAACAATACCAGACAAGGTGGCTCATGCCCACTGGCAATCAGTACCACATACCATCAATGCTGGGCTTGGTGGCTCAAGCCTGTAATCCCACCACTCGGGAGGCAGAGGCAGGAAGATTGCTGAGTTCAAGGCTTACCTGAGCTACATAGTGAACTCAGGGTCACCCTGAACTACAAAGGAAGACCCTGTCTCAAAAAAAAAAAAAAAAAAAAAAAAAGGAGAAGG
>PVIC010001740.1:0-26180 GCA_004025085.1 Thryonomys swinderianus | reverse complement strand
AGTGAGACCCTGTCTCAAAAAAAAAAAAAAAAAAAAGTGGAATCTTTAGAAAGCCTTTAAAGCACTAAATTTTCTTCCCATATTCCTAACTCCTCCCATTCAATCATCCTGTCCCTTTTCCTGATGGAAACAATGTGTCCCTAAGGACTATCAAGCATGATTTGCCCAACTATCATATTTAATAGAAAAATGTACAGCAATGTGGCAAAAAGAGGTAAGTCTGAACTACAAAGTATGTAAAAGGTAGAAGAGTTTACTGCAGTTGGTATCTTGGTTAGTGTCTAGGATAGGACACCCCACAGTCCAGAGGATGATTCTGAGTGTTTCAGATTACAAAAGTGCCTCATGACATATGGGCCAAATAGTGAATCAGAAGACCTGCATCCAGGAGAGACTAGTTGATAAATCAGGATTTCCAGGTTACACAAAGAAACAAAGTATCCTTTCAGATCAGTGAATAAACAAGTGGTACAGGTGCCAGAACACTTCAACTGGCTAGTATTTATATGCGACAGAAAAGACTACTCAGAAAAACCATCAGTTTTCATGTAAACTTCTTAATGAAATAGATGAGCCCATAAGTCATCGGAGTTTGGCATTACTAACTTCACACCTGCAGAACATTTGCCAAGATGCGAAGATCTAGGAGACACAATACCTGTCTGAGACATATACAAACTCTAAGCTGTAGTTGTGGGTCCTGGTTTAGGAAAATGCTAAGATTTCCTTAGAAATTTATATTTCATCTATCTTAATAAAATATTCTCAAATCACTTTGGAAAAGAGTTCACTTTTCCTCTTAAATACAGTATATATATATATATATATATATATATATATATATATATATATACACACACACACATATGTATATATGCATATATGTGTTTATATATACACTATATATACACATATGCACACTATATATACATATGCACACTATATATATATATGTGCACTATATATACATATATACACTATATATATATATACTATATATAGCCTATATATACACTATATATATACCCTATATATACACTATATATCTACACACTACAAAGTGTGTGTGTGTGTGTGTGTGTGTGTGTGTGTATATTTTAATTGCTCTCTGGGCCCTGAAGGCTGCCCTGCCCTGCTGCCTCAGAGCTTTAGAACTTTGGTGTTAGTGATTTCAGACACCATTCTGCCAACCAAGATCCAGCAGGTGGTACCTTCCTGACAGTCTATGGAGTTGCTACTGTCCAGGGTGCTGCTGAGATTCAAGTCTTCGCCATCCACTAGGTGGGAACAGGGGCCAATTTCCCACTCCAGTTGAACCTGATGGTCAATAGGCCTTTACATTTCTGGACCTGGTGCTCCCCTTGCCCAGCCACTTCTGACTCCAGGTGAAGAAGGGACTATTGAGCTACTCGATCTGCTTGGGACAGTATACTTCATTTGGAAAGAAGCATTTTTCACACCATTTCCCCAGTGTCTGAAGTCCTTACAGACATGCCCCCTTCATTAACTATCATCATCCCACTAAATGCTAGGATGAGCAAAGCATGACCTTTGGGACCTTCATATCTTCCTTTTGAGGTTCTTCATCCTTCCAGTGAGCATCTGGAATGTGCTCCCAGCCTCTTAGTCAACCAGAGGCCCACTAGAGCAATTTTGATTCTAAATTACCTTTTCTCTCTTTTCTCCATGCCTGGCCCACTCTCCAAGATGCCCAATCCCATCAAGGCACCCTCATCCTCAACCAAGATGTGTTCAGGGCTGTTTCCTAGGTGCTCATGTGCAGCACCAGCTTCCTAGAGTGCAAGTGGAGAAGGAAGCTTCCAAACATGCCTTCATCACAGCTGGTGGTAGGAAAGACCACACGATACACTCTAAAAAGCAAATCAAAATGTAAAAGACCCATCTCCTAGCAGGAAGATGCCTTGGAATGACCATTACTAAGGGCCAAAACTTCAAAATCAGATCAGCTCCTAGCCTTCTAGGCCAAATGCCAACATTTATAGTGGTGGGCTCCTCTGAAAAGCACCAAAAGAACATCAAGAGTCAAGGAACACCATGAAGAGAATTCACCAACCATAATTACTACAATTTTCACTTGCCCTAAATAGCCACCAATTTCCTTGTGCCCTAAATAGCCACCAATCTCCCTCTCTTTACTGTTAATGAAGCAAAGGAGCACAAAAGTATTTCTAATTTGGAGGAGCCAAGGGAGTCTGCATGGGCCATTAGCAGCAGAAAGCTTCATTACTAGGGGAAGGAGCCTCTGCCTGAACTTCTCATGGCTTTATGTGCAAGAAATCAGGAGGCAACCAGTCCATTTTAGAAGTTAACCCTTCTGCGTCAGCAACAGCACCTTCGTGCAGTCAAAAAGACAAAGACTACATGCTGCACATGTTGCTTTCACTTTTCTACAATTTCTTGACTTTTGTTCTCTTTTTGTAAAAGAAAAAATCTCTGTAAGTATGGGGCATGTTCCATTAGAAATAGAACACTATCTCTTGATAGAACTTCCCATGAAGTACCAAGTGACTAGAGTAGCTCCTTAAACAGTTATGTAATTGAATACCCTTGTACTGTGCAGAATTGGTGAATAAGTACTTCTCACAGTCAGCAATGCCACTGAGAATAAATATTAACTCCCTGGTTCACATTTACCATTAGCTTACTTTTCCTGAGTGTCCATATCTCTGTGTATTAACAAAACACTACACTAAGCTTTAAATGCTCTTACTTCTGAACAATTGTGAAATAAGCCCTTTATAATTACATAACTCCTAAGCAAAACACATCATAATAGCTAGCTTCAAATAGGGCTGCAAGCAACTTCTGGGTATTTGTGTTTGCTCCTGTCAGTCTCATCTTTTATTGCATACAAAGGACAAAAATCAAAATTTGGGTCATAACCAAAAAAATCCTGGCAGAGCAGCCTCTGAAAATGCACTGAACTCAATCCCTGTTGTTATCCTGGCAGCCATTCTTCCACAATCCAGAAAAATGTAGTGCCTATCAATTTTCTAGATTTAACCTTATTGACTCAGTATTCTTCTTAGGCAGGTAGCAAACCTAAAGAAAGGAAAGGAACCATAATGTTGTATCTCTATAAAGCTTTCATAATCCTTAATGGATCATACAAACTAAAAGTGGTAGGCAGGGTCAGATTACAGGATGACTAATGCTGTGTTTCCGGTGGAAGTACCTAACCATCTGTCCTCCCTGACCTCTCAAAGTATATTTCTACCTTTGCATACAGTTGCCTACCACAATGATGTATTGTAAAGGGCCCGAGAATCAATCTGGAAACTCCTCTACAGTAGCATCTGCTGTTTTTGCCACAGATTCATGTGCTGTCCTATTGGATATGACCAGTTCATTTTGTCATAGCCTCTTAAGGAGCTCAGTAGCTGCCCATCATCCATCATTAGAGGCTCTCATAGCATTGCTCCTCTCCACTTCCTGAGTTCAGCTACAAACGCTGCCTCACAACAGGACCATATCACCACTAGATCCAGGCATCCAGGAGGTAAGTGACTACTGGTGTCAGTTGTACGCCTCAGGTAAAAAGGTAGACTAAGAAACCTGTCTTCCTCTTCCACGGACTTTGCTGATGCTGGGTTAGAGCTGACATCAGCTCCCTGGAATCTCTCCTCAGCCTTTCTCTATGCTCAGGGTCATGTTCGAATATCATTTACAGGATATTCCTCACAGAATTATGCAAATGCTATAAACTAGGGCTTCTTATTCAGGAAGCCCAGATGTCAAATATTTACTGATATAACACTAGACCTTTTATGATTCATGAAATTAATAATCTTACAGCACTGCTGATAATAGTCCTTCATTTGGGGTTCCCTATGATTACACCAGTTTATATTCTACTTCTGCAAACTCTGCTACCAAGACAGAATGCTCTATCTTGAATTTTCCTGACTCACAAGGTTGTTTTTGTTTTG
The DNA here is from genome assembly GCA_004025085.1 of Thryonomys swinderianus. Taxonomy (NCBI): domain Eukaryota; kingdom Metazoa; phylum Chordata; class Mammalia; order Rodentia; family Thryonomyidae; genus Thryonomys; species Thryonomys swinderianus. The sequence goes on along the minus strand of PVIC010001740.1, from coordinate 22,230 downwards.
GGTTTTTTTTCTTTTTAAGAACTGAAAAGATACCATTAGTAATGCTACACCTTTTTATCCCCAGGAAGGAGAGTTAGGCCATTATTAGACAAGAAGCTAGGCCAAAATTTCCATTTGAACTCTTCTTTACTTTTGCATTCACAGAGGCAGGGGGTGCCTTATTCTTTGAACACTGACACATTAAGAGCAGTTCCATAGGTAAAAACTGAACGCAAGCACGACAGGAGAGGATATTAAGCAAGGTCTAAGAATCAAAATGCTCAACAAGAACATTAACCTTTTCTTTTCTAGAATGAGGCAGGAGGAAATAGAAACTATGTGGCACATTATATCAAAACCTGTGACCAGAGGACCCCAGATTCTGTGATCACCGGGGAAATTTTGTGGGTTGGCACATGTCAAATGATTATTGGAAATTATTCCTTTGTTTTGAAGAATTACATTAAGTTCCATTTGAGAAAATTTAATTCCTTTGCCAGGCCACTGTTTCTCAGAAACATAAAGTCTATAATATTTTATTAAATTAGTAATATGTTTATATGCTATTTTAAAATAACAAATGGAAAATAATGATTGTAAAGGCAGAATTTACTGAGCATTTACTCTATGCCCAGCACAGAGTATTTTACTCTGTGAGATCCCCATTTTACTGATGTAAGAATTGAAACAAAAGGAGTAAAATAATTTTCCCAAAGGAGTATGCACAGAAAGTAGAAGAGCAATAGCCTATACCCATAAGTGACCCAGGACACTTTTCTTTTTCAAGCTTTTGAAAAATAATTTCAACTATAATCCATATGTCTGACTATATTTTATGGTCAAGTTACAACATGCTGCGAACTTCTAATTTTCCACACACTTGGTGAGTGAATATTGAAAGGCAAAATTAAAGCCTGATTTGTTGATGTTAGAGAAAGCCTATGACAAATAAAAAAGATATAGAGTGCTATAGACCAAAAGTTTTCAGATGAAAAGCATAAGACTGAGTTCTCATTTGCCCCCATAACAACTGTGTATATCTAAACAACCAAGCAAGAAAACACTTGCAAATCTAAGCAAGAAGCTACTGATGGAGTATTGCTTCAGTGGGGATTCAGCGCAGAAGGAATCTGCAATTAAAATAAATCTTTTTATTAAATGATAATTCTAGGAAAGCAAAAGCCCAATGACATTATGAAAGGAGAGTGTTAGATGTTTCTAGGAATTTTGAAGTAAAAAGAGGAAATAGCATTGTAATCCCTGGATCTTCTGAGGAAGGACTGAATGTCACTGACTCCTCATGAACATGACCTAAAACAAACGGACTATGATGACAGTAAAGGAAGACTTTGAGAGAATCCACAATGTTTTATTTATATTAATCTATGAAACACTAATTTTGAGTAATTCTGCAATTCTGTGTGTACTGGCACCATAAAACAAATAAGAAAATTACTTAAATATTTTATATTATTTTTTCTCACTGGACTTTTCACACAAAGTCTGTATTTCTAGAAATAATGTGCATAATTTAAGTTTAGACACATCCTAATTTGGACTAGCCACATGAAAAAGTTCAGTAGCCATTTATTCCCGGTAGCCATACTACTGGACAGTACAGATTCTCATAGTAGTTGGATAAACAGATCTGTAGTATAGTAAAGTAGGACAGATGGCAAGAAAATGCTGGGACTCTTCAGTGAATGCTAATTGAAATTGTGAAAATAACCCAGATTGACAGGACAGTGTATATGGTTTGAGAGGGAAAAAAAGTGCACGGATCCCTGAAGAATTCTAACATTTTAAGAACAAAGAGGGGAGCTAGTAAAAGAGACCTAGAAGCTTCACACAAAAATCTACTGATACCAACCTGTGTTTAAACTTCCAAAAACTTTATTATAATAAGAGATAAATTATCATTAATCCCCCTCAAAATACTTTCCCTCAGTTCAGATACACATGTCTCATCACTCTTTCCACTTTCTGAATCAATTCCGAAAGTCCTTTTCATGTGAGTGTCTTTAGTTATGCTGTTGTGGCTGTCACGATGTCCTGAACTGACTCAAAATGTTGACCTTTCATGGCCATTTTGACTTTGCTCAAGAGCCAGAAGTTGCACAGTACTAGATCTGGTGAATAAGGTGGATGAGAATGCACCATAATATTTGGATGAGCCTGTGTTTACTTTGGGTGATCCTGTGCTTACTTCCCATATTTTGAATCACACCTCATAAAGATACTCATGGAAGAAGACTTCCAGCACTGCTTCCATAACTGCAAAAGTGGCAACAATGATGGGGTAAGAAAGAGGGAGTATTTTAAAGGGGATTATTGACAATGTATTTTTATTGTAATACATTTTTTACAGTTTAAATATTCACTGTATATTTTGATTGCTCCTTGTTTTATATACAGAAGAAATCCTTCATTCAAATTTTGGACTTCACAGATTCAAGAATTCTGGGAGGCATGTCAGTATTAAGGATACCAGGGTTGCTTTTCCCAAAGGAGATCCTGACTACACATCATCACCTTTGCCTCTTTCAGAAGATAGAAGTTCATAGGAGTTTGGTAGAAATTGGAGCTGTGAAAGAAACACTGTGCAAATAGTGTGGCTCTTGAAGAAAGCATGTTTTAGAACTGATAAGAGAAGTAACAACATAAGCAGCATTCATGCTGTCATTTTAACAAACAAACCTGACTGCTTCATACATAATGGCAGTTTATTCTTCACTCAGAAGTAAATATCATGGCCACCTTCAAATATTTATGTGTTTCTGCCAACCTAGTTGGTAGAACTGAGTCATGGAAACCACACATAGAGATACCTGTCAGATTTAAATGAGGTGGAGGGGGACAGCAAGAGAAGGCTACTGAGGTCAAAATGGGCCAGAGGAGTTCTCACAAGGAAGAAATCATGCTCCAAGCCCTTGGATTTTAGCACATGGGGGAAGAGGGTCCCCTTGTTTTTATAGCTATATAGAGCCTCATTCCCTGCCCTCCAGGGACCCCTTGCTGAGGGAGGGATTAACAGCTCAAAGTGAAGACAGCAGGGCACTTATGCCATATTGGATCTCCATCAACATGCAACCCCAAAAGATCATGATGTGGAGATGTGTAAATCAACTCTTAGGGTGCTTGCCCCAGGGCAAATAGCACAACAAATTAATCCTTTCTTCATGAAATGCAGTAAAGTTTGTATCTACACTGAATTCAAATTGCTCATTAGCTCTGACATGTTCCTAATGAGGTTATAATGCTCTGGGACAAAGATCAAGCCACTGAGCACAAATAGCTAGGGATGGAATCATAGAATGGTAAAATTAGCAGGGCCTTGGAGCAACACCACTCCAACTGCAGTTTGAAGCACCTGGGCATTCTGACTTAGGATGTCTATGGTCCCATCCAAGACTTAATTTCTCAGGAGCTCCCTGGCTATGCTGAAGCTGCCAGCCATGGACTGCACTTTGAGTGCCAAGGCCTCAGAGCTCATCTAACTCAATGGCTTTATCCTAAAAGTAAGAGCATAAGGGCCAACAGACATACTTGGAAGCATACTGAGACTTTCCCGAGGCAAATCTGAGACAGTTACACAATCTCATAGATCTGCAAATAAACCTGAAAATTGAAAACAGACATATAGGAAATAGGGTGGCTAATTATCCCAGTTTTCATGGTATGAAAGAGGTTTCTAGGTCATGGAATTTTCCATTTTATAACTGGGAATACCCAGGAAAACCAAGATTAATTTATTCAGCCTAGTAGGAGTCCTCTGAATCTACTAAGAATACAACATCAGGATTATAGTCCTCCTGGCCTTGTCAATCTCTGAGTGTTAAGAGCGTGACCTGCTGTCAGGGCCACCATCTACACATCCTTCTTAGAAGAGCTCAAGGAGAAGATGCTCAGAGAAGTCCGAGACTCTGCAGAGCCTTCTACCTCCTCAATGACAAAGGCCCATGAGACGGCTTAATAAATTCTCAACAGTGTAAATCAAGAAAATCAAAAATGCAGAGGAATAAGAATCATACAAGCATATAATGTTCCCTTTAGCTGCACTTATTTTTTCTATTTTCCTCACTTGAGAAAATGCATACAAGAAATAAATCACTAGTTTTCCTGAGTCTCAAACATTAATTAAAATCATCTTTGTTCAAAGTACTCAAAAGACACTAAAATATCAGGCTATCCCCCTGACAATGAAGAAAAATTCATGCTCTGCACAACCAAAGTTAGAAACAAAAAAATCCCTCCATTATTACTATTTTATGAACTGGGATAAAGTCAGTTAATATTACATAGAATAATAAACAATTCAGAAAGAAAAAGTGAAAAATGCTTGAACTGTTCAATGCTAGCAGTGTACTGCTGAACTTTCCAAAATAGAATGATAAGAGACTGATCACAAATGTATTCAAAACGTGAACTGAGTGGAATCCTGACCACAAGAGCTTCTTCCTCCCTGTAGTTTACTATTCAAATAAGATGCCAACATGGTCTGATTGAATTAGTGACTTAATATTCATGGAGTTAGGACATTTAAAGGAAGGAAATAAGTGTGGCTAAATATATACAATGCATTTGAAATAGGTAAAAGAGAGAACCCTAGACACTCAGCAATCATTACCTGGAAATTAAAGGGGGCAGAAGCAATCCTATTATGCATTATAAACAGCCCAGCTGCTGACTTAATGGCAGTTTGAGTAGCATAACCACAGAGTCCTTGCTCCAATATTAATAGGAAAGGTATTATACAAATCCAATAGTTCATGAAATTAACAAGGAAAATGAACTGGAGTGAAGCAACTTTGCAAGTAATAGGAGGCACCAGCAATTGCTTCCCTGGAGCATACTGAGCATTTAAAAAGAGCTTGAGGAGAGGATATGTATATAAATGAGAATGGACATTATTGGAATTTTTTAATAATACTTTTAAATATATTTCAAATTTTCTGTTGATTGTAAATATTTTAAAGAATAAGCTATTAGCTCAAAATGTCAATAAGGGGTAATGAGCTGTAAGAGATCTGCTCTAATGACATTGACAGCTGTCATTTGAGTCTGTCCAAAACTACAATAAACTAGTGACTTCATAGTGGTCAGCTATTACCACTTCATTTTTATGGAACTAAATAAATTATCTGAAAACAGTCTCCCTCCTACAAGCCACAGGAGTATGAACAATGTACACATGCTCACTGGAAAACTGAAATGTCTAGTTAATTCCACTTACAAACCAACAGACATCCGATGAAAGAGAACACCTCCCCCACAGATGCTGCCAGGGACGATCCAACTGAAGTCTGTATTGACTGAACAAGAAGCTGAAAGGGTTTCCATAGAAGCAAGAATGTGACTTCCGTTTTTCCCAGACAGAGATCCATCCAAGTCTTCTAACATTGCCGCATGAGGAAATGGGAATGCTACTAAGTTTGGAGAGTTTGTGAACTTCAAATGGCTGGTCTTCACAGTAAATCCACCTATAATATAAATTAGAAAACAGAAAGAGTTACACAAGGGTGTAGGACAACAATCACAAAGACAAATTAAATGTATTGAAGTCCTTTAACTTGCATGTTGATTCAGTATTATAATTCACCATTTATTCATACAAGAAAAATATGTCATGAGTGTTCACAGGAAGCCAGGCTGCACGTGCCAGAGACTTGGGTTATGCACAGCCTTCATGCGGCCTGTGCTCCAGGCAGTGATTTCTACCTGGGGTGATTTTGCCTTTCGGAGAACATTTGACACTATTTGGAATTATTTTTGGCTGCCACAAGTTGTCTGGGTGTTGGCAGCACTTCTGTCAACCAACAGGTAGAATCCAAGGATTCTGTTAAACTTCCTACAATATCAGCATCCTTTAATCAATCATTGATGTAAATAGTAATAGTAACCCCGTTTCTAAGTGTTAGCTCTAGCATTACACTTCTTAATGTCTTCTCTAACGACACTACTACGTGATTCTTTAGTACTGCCAGTTGTTGTTGTTGTTGTTTTTGTTCTTGTTCTTGTTTTCAGGGCTGTTTTTTAAGGTAACTGTTCAAAGTATGAACCTCATAGGTATAGGTACTATTGATGAGGTTAGATTCACCATCGATGAATGGAAGATAAAAGATGGAAAGACTAGGACATAGCACCTGTTGTGTTTAGTATTAGTAAATGAATGCTTTCTGTTTAAACTTTCCATGAGGACAGAGATCCTCACACTTAGCACTATTAGTAGTTTGTTGCAGTTAGTTTTTGTTGCATAGACAACCCTGATTCTTGCAGGGAGTTTAACAGCACCACTGGGGTCTACCTGCTAGAGCAGTGGTACATGCAGAAACTTAAGTCTTGCATGAAAGATTCTGAATTCTACATCTTGCAAGTTGTATAGCTCACCCAATAGCCACAGCTACGTGGAGCTCTATGTTTCAGTCATCCTGGACTTTTCAAGCACAACTTGCTCAGAATCTGTTTCTACCACATGCTATTTCTATTAGAATTAAACACTTTCCTGTCGCTTTTCCCTTGCTAACTTTTACTTAGGCCTCAAATCTCTGCTTGAGAGGCCTCTCTGAAATCTGATCTTGCCACTCTGTACTCCTTTCACTAACCATATGTGGTTCTCTAGTACTATCCTCCCCACTCTCTAGTTCAGTGATGTTCTTAGATGTTTAGTTTGTACTTAAGACAGGAACTGTGCATCTTTCATCTTTGTACTTTCTATTTCATAAGTAGAGCCCAGAATAGACAGTTTTTAAGCAAGTGAAGGGAAGATTTGGTCATGGAGATTCAGTAAGAAGGGATTAGTGCTTATAATGAACAATGTGATTTTTTTCAATGTCTTATGAACGATATGAAACAGTGAGCTGTTACAGAACTGAAGAAATGGGATTTGCTGGGCGTGGTGGCTCACGCCTGTAATCCCACCACTTGGGAGGCAGAGACAGGAGGATTGCTGCGTTCGAGGCTTGCCTGGGCTCCATAGTGAGCTCAGGGCCAGCCTGGACTACAACGCAAGACCCTGTCTCAAAAAAAAAAAAAAAAAAAAAAGAAATGGGATTTGCCTTGAGGCATTTTTTAATTCCTGTTATTATTTTTACAGTCCTAAGCTCAGATGTCCCCCAAATAAAAACAGTCTTTGGTTCTACTTACTTGAGGGGAGGGAGTGGAAACTTGCTGATTATTCATTTAATTAAAAAAACAAACAATTATCTAAATTGGTGATTTAAACCACAAGAGCACATTTACTTGAATTACTTGATTTGGCTGCTTAGAATGATCAGATCAACTAGATTGCTCTTTACCTTTTCACCTTGGCCTGTGAGTCCTCCGAGGTTTTGCTCACCACCTCTGAGAGGTGTTTAACAAGTATACAACAATTCCTATGGCCCTCTTCCTGCATATATCAAGCCCTGCACAGCTGAACACAGTAAATGTTGAAGCTCTGACTCCTTCAGAAGAGATTTATTCAGGTTAGTTTGTGTCCATGTGTCCATCCATTCAATTCTGTTTATTCATTTTATCAGTGAACTGCCCACTGGGCACGAGGCTCTCTGCTGTATCCAAATAATAAAATACTGAGCAAGAGAGATGCAAGCTCTGCTTTTATGAATCTCAAGAGTTCACCGTGACAGAGCAACACAATGATACAATGCGGCAGCAGCAGGACAGGCAGAGGACAGGAGCTGAGGAGATCGTGCTGAGAGTACTTGCTTCCTCTAGGATTTCTTTAGGAAATCTAAACAATAGCTCCTTAGATATAACCTTGTACCTGAAAGAAATATTGGCTCACAAAGACCATATCACATTCACTTGAGTACTGGCCTTATTTGCCATCTGTCCTGTCTATTTCAACTTACCCTGTCCTTGGGAACAGCCCGAACAGGTTTTGATAGCCACACAGTCAAGATCAAAATTAATAAAAGTTGTGTTAGAAATCATCAGTCCCCATCTTTTGGGAGTCCTAATCCCAGCTGACATACACAATCTTTCCTGTGACTTTTAAAAGAGAACAAAATGTAGTAAGAGCAAGCCACTTGAAATATAGTTCATAATGTGCACATAAAAATTAAAGAATAAAAAACAGCTACAGACTAAGCCTATGTATAACAAAAATCTTGTGCTCCAGATAAGAAATAACTTACAAATCTTCATCATAAAACATAGACAACTCAATTTAAAAGAAAAGCAGTAAAAAAGAAATTGAAAGACACTTTCCCAAAGAACATACATGGATGGCAAATGACAACATGCATGAAAAAAAAAACATTTAACATGATATACGTTGGGGAAAGGCACATTAAGATCACAATAAGATAATGCATATTAAGAGGCTAAATTAAAAATGATAAAAATGCTAATGATAGAAAAATAATGTTCATAGAAAGTATTTAGAAAAACAGGGAAAATTCATATATTGCAGATAGAATACAAAATGGGACAATGACTGTGGAAAACAGTGTAAAGGTTTCTCACGAAGTTCTATATAGTTTCTCATATGACCATCAGGGCAACGCCCAGGTATTTATCACAGGGAAATGGAGGCATACAGTCATTAAAAAACAAAAATCTTACAAGTTATAACAAACACATTTGTAATCACTCAATCTGAAGAATACTTCGAATGCTCTTTAACAAATGAATGCATACATTTATATAGCATATCACTACTCAGAAATAATAGCAATAAAATACATATGAGCAACAAGTTGTAAGAATTTCCAAACACACTGGGAATGAAAAAAGCAATTCCCATACTACATTACTCCATCTATGTAACCAGTGAAGAGGTGAAACCAGGGGACAGGGAGTAGATTAGTGACTGCCCAGAGTTAGAAGGGGGCAGAGGAGGCAGCACCAAGATAAACCTCAAGGGCTGGGGATTTAGCTCAAGTGGTACCGCGCCAACCTTGGATGCATAAGGGCCAGAGTTCGATCCCTGGTACCACAAAAAAAAAAAAAAAAAAAAAAAAGATAAACCTCAAGGGAGTTGTTTGATACAATTACTCTTCTTCTTTTTAATTATATTTGTACATGTCTGCAGCACTTAATAATTACATTCCCTATGGAGTTCATGTATATAAATACCTCAATTAATTAAGTAAAAAAGTTTTACTTTTTTCAGTTTTGCAGGATCAGATTCATTTGTTCATCTTATAAGTCCTTATAAAATTAATTACATAAATACAAGTTGAAAACCAGACCAATAGGCCAAAGAACACATGTAAGATAATTGGAGTGAATCAAGGTACTTTTAGATACACTGTCCATACTGAATGATTTATTCCCCCCCTCCTCTCTCCTCTTTCTCTCTCACTCCCCCTCTCTCCCAACTATATATATATATATATATATATATATAGAGAGAGAGAGAGAGAGAGAGAGAGAATATATATATAGAATATATATAGAATATATACAGAGAGAATATATATATATTCATATAGATTGTTTTCTATTCTGTAGGCTGCATGTTCACTCTGCTTAAAGTTTCTTTTACTGCACAGAAACCCTTTAATTTGAGGTGATCCCATCTATTGACCCTGTGTATTATTTCTTGTGCAACTAGGGTTTTGTTGAGCAAGCCTTTGCCTACATAGCCTACAGCTACGTCTGTCGGAATTTTATCTATTTTTTTCTACCTGGAGATTAAACATTTCTGTTCTAATTGTCTTGAGTTTGATCCTTGGTACTGCTAAGTGTATTTATTTATTTATTTATTTTAAATGCAATACAAAAACTGAGGAAATATCCTAAAATGTAGAAAAAAAGATAAAATCAGAGTTTAAAAGATTAGAAAGGCAATCCAAGAGGTCCAAAACACAAATAACAATATTTTAAATAAAATAGAGAAAAATAGAGGAGATGATTTTTGAAGAAATAATTGAATGAAACTTCCCAGAAGAAAAAATAAAATTTCTCAGAGATAAAAACAAAATTTTTAAGACATCTCACCCAAAACCTAACACAATGGTTAGTGAAAAAGACACACCAAGCTGTATACTGAAATTGTAAGACATGAGAAACAACAAGGTTCAAAAGAGCCCAGAGTTGATAAAATAAAAGGTTAGGTGGTGTCTTAGAAATATTCAGATGGGACAGAGATTTAACTCAGTGGTTCTGGCATCTGCCTAGCAAGCACAAGGTCCTGGGTTCTATCCCAGGTAAGTACATATAACAATACTGGGCATGGTGACTCACGCCCACCAGCAATCAGCACCACATGCCACATTGCCAGGTGTGGTGGTTCACACCTATATTTCCAGCACTTGGGAGGCAGAGAGAGGAGAATTGCTGAGTTCAAGGCTTGCATGGGCTACATAGTGAGCTCAGGGCCAGCCTGAACTACAAAGTGAGACCCTGTCTCAAAAAAAAACAAATTTACTGTCAGGACTAGAGGACTAGAGACTAAAAAACAATAGAATGTCACCTCCAAATTTTAAGGCAAATAAACAAACCTAGCATTCCATAACCAATAACCTACCAATAAGGTGACTCTCACATATAGCTCAAAACTTCTGCCTTTCAAAAATTTGAGTTTTTTCCAGAAAGTTACAATGAGCTATGTCCTAATAAAATGAGGCATTAAGGGCCAGAGATTTAGCTCAGTGGTTCCACCGCCTGCCTAGCAAGTGCAAGGTCCCTGGTTGGATCCGGTAACCACATACAATGATATGATATTGGACGTGGTGACTCATGCCCACCAGCAATCAGTACCACACCCCCACAATGCTGCAGTAACCCCAGCACTCAGGAGGCAGAGGCAGGAGGATTGCTGAGTTCCAGGCTTGCCTGGGCTACATAGTGAGCACAGGGCCAGCCTGAACTACAAAGTGAGACCCTGTCTAAAAAAAAAAAAAAAAAAAAAAAAAGTGAGGCATTAAACTGAGAAAGGAAAACATGAGAATCAGGAACAGAGGTTCTAATGCTAGGAAGGAAGGAAGGAAGGAAGGGAGGGGAAGGGAAGGGAGGGAGGGAAGGAAGGAGGGAGGGAGGGAAGGAGGGAGGAAGGAAGGAAGTCTCCAGCATGTTGGTGAAGAGAAATTCCAGGACAATCCATTGTGCAGTCTGTTCTTAACCTGCTGTGAAAGTACCAGCCCTATAAATTGTTTGCTTTACACACTAAAGATGAAGAGATAACATATAGCTACTAATTTTACAACTTCACACATTTTCAAGAAAAATAAATATTAAGAGACACAGTAGAATATTTATAAAAGATAGCCATCAAATGCTCTCCCACAGTAACGCAGCTGTTATGATTAGAATTATACATTGCTGCAACACACAAAGATATGGATGGCTCTCACAGACTTAATATTGTGTAAAGAAACCAGAAGAAATAAGGACATGTTCTATGATTCCATTTATATGAAATCCAGAAGAATAAAAAGTAGTTCTGTATGGATAAGCGTCTGAATAATGCTTCCCCTTTGGCTAGGGATTTAGGGACTGGGCTCAGAACAGTCAAGGGCATGAAAGGGCCTCCAAGGAATTGGTAACTTTCTATATATTCATCTGGATGGCAGGCACATAATTTATATCTAAAAGGTCCCCCAAAGTCTCAGGCATTTCAGTGTGACAACTGTGAAAAGTAATTGGATCATGGGGCCACAGCTGAATGTGCAATTACAGCTGGGTCCTGGTTGGAGGTGGATTAGGGGTGTAATCTAGAAAGGTGCATTCCTGTCCCCAGCTCCTCACTTCTGTGTCTTCTCTCTGCTTCCTGACTTTTCTCTTTTCTCTTGCCTGCCCTCTTGTCATGCTACACCTGCTTGGAGCCAACTTACTGTAGAATGAATACTCTGAGACTGAGTAAGATAAAACTGTCTTTCTGTAAGTTGCAGATGGCTAGTATTTTGTCCCAGTAACAGGAAAATGACTACTACAGAAGGTTAAAGTAAACCTCTTATCAGTAGGAATCTGAATGATGCTTTTCCTTTGGAAGAGGGCTTGACTGTAGGGCTAGGAATTGGAAGAGGCATGAAGGGCCTTCCCAGGAACTGATACCATTCTCCCCTTTATCTGAGTGGTATACATATGGTTAGTCTGCTTCTATCTAAGGTTAGATACATCGAGCTCTTCCTTTGTGACTTGTGTATTTTCTCCATAAATGTTGTATTTCCATAAAACATTTACCTTAAAAACTAGAACAAATAGTAGAGAAAAGCAACATAAATAAAAGGGTAGCAAATTAAATTAAAGCAAAAGAAAGTATTTCAATTGTTCAGGTAAAGTTCAACAGTGCTGGAGCAATTTAAACTCCATTAAGACAAGCAAGATTGTTAAAAAAAAATTAGGACCAATAACTAAAATAATCACAGGAGAATGAATAACTTTAGGAAGCTATAAAAAGATATGATGGAATTCAATATGAACCAAGTTAGAAAAAGAGTTGCAAAGAGAGAAACAAAGAAAATGGTTTACAAAGATAAACCACAAAATAAGATGGCAGAAAAAAATTATAAATATTATGAGAAACATCAGCATGTGGATGGTAATTGAAACTACATGAAAAAGTGAGATATCTCCCAGGGTGAACAAGTCTATTGAGAAGAGAAGCACGCCTACAACAGATCTACAGAAATTAAAAGGTAGAAACTCTAAACAGTAGAAGACAATGACACAGGTAAACCTGGGAAGTAAATCAAAGAAAAAAGAGGGAGGGCTGGAGATTTAGCTCAGTGGTTCCAGTGCCTGCCTCACAAGTGCAAGGTCCTGAGTTCGATCCTGGTAACCACATACAACGCTGGTCGTGGTGACTCACGCCCACCAGCAATCAATACCACATACCACAGTGCCAGGCGTGGTGGCTCACGCCTGTAATCCCAGCACTCGGGAGGCAGAGGCAGGAGGATTGCTGAGTTTAAGGCTTGCCTGAGTTATATAGTGAGCTCAGGGCTAGCCTGAACTACAACGTGAGACCCTGTCTCAAAAAAAAAAAAAAAAAGAAAAGAAAAGAAAGAAAGAAAGAAAAGAAAAGAAATAGGAGGGAGAAAGAACCAGCCCTATCGCCAACTGTCTGAATAAAATATTGTTAGTAACATCATCTGCTCAAATTAATTATAACACCTACAGAGGCACAGCCATTCTACAGATACTTTAAAAGTGAAACGACCATAATTTAAATCCAAGTCAGGATATTTCTGGGTATGAAAAGAGATGCCAATTAGAATACTGGGGCTGCAGGTACAAACATGTATAGCAATGCTACAGTATATTTCCTTTTAATGTATGTTAAAATTAGACTATCCATTTTGACATAAAGGTAATATTATTAAATGAAAAGGTACCAACACACACATATTTATGCTTAAAGGAAATGGATACCTTCTAATACATACCCACATGCTGTTCATAGCAGCACAGTTCATAGTAGCTAAATCTTGTAGATAGCTGATCCATACATCAACAGACAAATAGATAAATAAAATGTGGTGTTTACACATCACTGAGTACTACTCTGTGATAAGACAAACTTGAATCACATATAGGAAAATAGATACACCTTGAATCCATGATTTATTTCATTGTTAAGTGAAATAAATGAGACACACAACCTTAAACATCACATAGTTTCTCTAACATGAGAAAATTAAGTTGTAAATAAAGACAAAATAAAAAATAGAGAGTGGGCCAGAGATTTAGCTCAGTGGTTCTGGTGCCTGCCTAGCAAGCACAAGGTCCTGAGTTCAATCCCCAGTAATCATATACAACAATATCAGGTGTAGTGAGTCATGCCCACTAGCAGTCAGTACCACAAACCACAATGCTGGGTGTGGTGGCTCACACCAGTAAACCCAACACTCAGGAGGCAGAGGCAGGAGGACTGCTGAGTTCAGGGCTTTCCTGGGCTATATGGTGAGCTCAAGGCCAGCCTGAACTACAAAGCCAGACCCTGTCTCAAAAAAAAAAAAAAGATAGTAAGAAATAGGGAGATAAGTCTTTGTCAGATAAGAAGGGGATCAAATTATACAGTGGGGGAAGAGAATACTGGGATGGGGATGAAAATTGGTAAAAGACATGTTATGTGCATGCACTTATTCTACATAAAAGTATAAATATTATCTGCAGCAAATATATTTTAATGAAATTTTCAGAAGTATAATAATGAAAAGCAATTTTTCTTAATGATAAAAATCTTCTTCCAGAAGTTATGTCTGTTTGAGAATATGACTCCCTGAGCAATTTTATGCTATAAATATGGATGGGATGTCTATAAATGGAAAGGCCAAATCCACTGAAATATCTGTTATTGAAAGAATATCACACACAAAATATAAAGTCTAAAATCATAGCTTGAAAACCATGAAGAAGTCTGGGCATTTTCTTTTTTAAACAACTAATAAGTGACAATAAAAGAATTCCCAAATAAATCTAAGATATGTGCTAATTAAAGATTAATGGCTATTATTCAGGTTTGTTTTGATCCTAGGATCTCTTAGAGCCTTTAAAATGCTTTTGCACTGTTAAAAATAAATTTTATTGTGTATAGTTGATGTTTATATGAAAAACATGTAGATAGTAGAGTAGCTGTACTGATACAAATTAAACTATCATCTCAGAATAAGGACCCAAGGCACCATTAAACAGTGCTCCAGCCCACACCTTTCCTGCTACCAGGACCAGACCTGAAGCTCCCAGAACCTCCATTTCCTTCTGGGCCAGACTAGGTAAGAAGCACAGCCAGTGTCATGCAGTCAGTCCCAGCAAGAAGAACCCAGAGTTTCTTTAAACATTTCTCTGGTCCATAGCTTTCCTATGACCAGAGCAAGAACAGAAGGCCTTGGAATCTCCATTCCTTTGTGGGCCAACTGGACGTGACTGTTGCATGGAGAAAACCCTACAGATTCACCATCTACCTGTCTGTGGACACAGAATAACTGCACCAGAGGTATTGGAACCTAGACAGAGGCCTTCAGTGTGTTCCTCTGCCCAGGCCACCATGTCAAAAACAAACACTCACTGGAAGGCTGAGGAAATTCTGTTGACTACAGACATCAGTGAGTTGGTGGAGTCAGTTCCACCCACAAAAATCTTAGACTCTTGCAGAGTTCAAGCCTGCAGGAGTTCATTGAACTCAACTCAGGCATTATATTCAGAACCTAGACAAGGGATGACACCTGTCTCCCTGTGACTAATAAACTTTGATCTTCATGCTACTGCCCATACCATCTACAAGAGAAAATAGGCCCATACTGCTAAGGGCCATTTCAGTCATGACTTTAGCTTTTTGTTGTTGTTGTTCTTGTTGTTGTTGTTACTGCTGTTGTTATTCTTTTTCTTTCTCTTTTCTGATCTTTCTTTTTTCATTATTCTACTCTGTTGTTGCCGAACCTACTAATCTTGGCCTTTTTTCTCCTTGCAACTGCTCTTATTTTTACAGAAGAGGGGAAGTAGTCTCCTGTTTTCCTGCTGCTGCTAGGCACCCCAATTCTCTTGTTCCCTCATTCTCTCCTGTCCCCCAGTCAGAATCAATACCTAGAAGTTCAAAGGCTTCAGTCTTCCCTAATTTCTCTTTTTTCTATATTATTATAGGAGGGTGTACCAAGTCTCTAGTGGTCCTTCAGTTCTTAGCTGGTTCTGTCTTATATTTGTCCCTTTTGTCTCTTTTGTTCTCTAGCATCTATAAGATTCCCAAGGTCTATGTGATCTCTATAGATCCTTTTTCTAATCCCCCCCTCCTTCTATCTCTCTAACACCCCAAATCTCCAGTTACCTTTAATGTCTAAAGGGTAGTGCTTCTATATTTCAGGACCTGTATGTTGTAAACACATTTCTGGTTATTTCCAAATTTTGGCATATGGTAACAGATGTAATTCATAAGGTTAAAGCTGTCAAGATAATAGTTGCCAAAGATTATCATTTCCTGTGCTATGTTCCATAGTGTCGGTGATACTGATTGTATTATGTCAGTAAAGATAATATGATTACTCCATTCAAATACCTCCTATGGTGTGCTAGAACTAAGATTACTTAAGGGCTATTACAAATCTAAGGAAGACAACACAGGAAGTAGCCATGTCCTAAGGGCTCCAAATATTAGGAAGCAAGACTTGCAACAAACATTACCCAGAGAGTGGGAAAGGAATTAAACCAATAATATCAGCAACAACAAAGGAATATAAATGAGAAAAAATTCAAAAACTCAGAAACAAAGAACATCAACACAGGAGAATCCATGGAAAAGGGAAATAGAACAAACTGAAATTCAATCACCAGAACTCTAAGATGGCAACAAAAGAAGATCTAGAAAAATGGAAATCAGAAATAATCTCTGAGTTAAAAAGAGACACTATCACCGGGCGTGGTGGCTCACACCTGTAATCCCAGCACTCGGGAGGCAGAGACAGGAGGATTGCTGAGTTCAAAGCTTGCCTAGGCTACGTAGTGAGCTCAGAGCCAGCCTGAACTACAAAGCGAGACCCTGTCCCCCCCCCAAAAAAAAGAGACACTATCTATAGTGAAAGACAGGATTAATAATGATGAAGAAGAGATCAGGAACATGGTAGAATCTCAGATAACAAAAGGAATGGAACCTATTAAACAGCTTCAGATTTCCAAGAGATGAAAAACTCCAACAAAAATAGGATGAATAAATGTGAGGACCAAATATCAGACCTAAATATAGATTGCAGCCAATGAAAAGGAAAGAAATAATTTAAGGTAAATGTCAAGGGACCATGAGAAATCAATCCAACAGCACCTAGACAGTACAAAGAAGAAAAACATAAGACTGAGTGGAGTCACTGAGAAAGTAGGAAACATAAAAAACTGTTGACAGATATAATGACAGAAAACTTTGCAGAAAAAGGAAAAGAATTTCACATACAGATAAGTGAGGCATATAGGACTCCAAATGGCCAGGATATTAAAAAAGCTATGCCTACAAGTATAATTATTAAGGTTCCAGATAGCCAACAAAAGAATGAAATACTGGAACAGAAAAGGGAAACACACACACACACACACACACACACACACACATACACACACACAGAAGTCCATCAGGATCACAGCAGACATTTCAAGGCAAATGTTCAGTGCAAGAGAACCCAAGTGAAGTGTTTCAAGCCTTGAAGGAAAACAACCTCCAACCTAGATTGATGTATACTGCAAAACCATCTTTCAAAATTGACAGGGAAATAAGATACTTACCTGACAAAGAATACTTGAAAAACTTCACAAATACAAAACCTGCACTCCAGAAAATTCTAAAGAATACCTTGGGAAAAAAAGATAAAGGTCACAAAAAAGGGGGCCAGCACAATGAAGCCATTGGGCAAGCCAAGAAACTGAGTGGAAAGGGGCAAGTAAAAATTAAAAGAGCCAAGAACAGGAAAACATCATAATAGGGTTAAATCAGTTCAGCTTAGTCATAACCATTAATGTCAATGTCCTCAATGTACCAATTAAAAGACACAGACTGGCAGAATGGATTAAGAAGCAAGATTCTACCATATGCTGCTTACAAGAAACACACCTAATTCAGAAAGAAAGCCATAGACTGAAAATAAAAGGATACAAAACAATTCTCCATGTGACAAGAAATTGCAGAAAAGTAGGAGAGGCTATTCTATTTATAGACAAAATAGATTTCAAACTAAAACTGATTAAGACAGGAAAAAAAGGGCAGTGCATCCTTGTATAGCAACAGTCTCAGAAAAAGAGATGACATTCATTAATATTTAGGTACCAAAATCTAATGAACTGAACTATATAAAAAGTATTAATGGACAAGAAAGCCAGATAAGCACTAATACAATAATAGGGGACCTTAATACCCCAAAGTCACAAATAGACAGATAAGCTAGACACACACATACACACACACACACACACACACACACACACACACACACACAATCAGTGGAATTCTTGACTGAACCAAAATTCTGAACAAATGGACTTAACAGAGTATTTCACCCCACAAAGCCAGATTATTCATTCTTCTCAGCTGTTTATGGGTCATTCTCCAAAATAAATCATATGTTAGTTTATAGAGCATGTTTAAATAAATGCAAAATAATTTGTTATCCACTGTATGCTGTCAGATCATAGTGCCTTAAAATTAGAGCTGAATAGCAAAACAAATCCCAAGAGCCTCACAAACACATGGAAATTGAATATCACTCTACTGAACAACCAATGGGTCACAAAAGAAATTAAACAGTTTTACAATTAAATGGTAATCCCAGTACACCATACAGGAATTTTTGGGAACACAATGAAAACAGTTCTTTTTTTTTTTTGAGACAGGGTCTGGCTTTGTAGCTCAGGCTGGCTCTGAGCTCACTATGTAGGCCAGGCAAGTCTCAAACTCAGCAATCTTCCTGCCTCTCCCTCCTAGGTGCTGGGATGACAAGCATGAGCCATCACACCTGGCAAAAGCAGTTCTATGAGGGAAATTCATAGCAGTGAATGCATAGACCAGAAAAACATAGTAAGCTCAAATTAAAAACCTAATGCTGAACCTCAAACTACTAGAGAAAAAGAGGAGTGAGACAATACCAAAGCTTGTAGTATGGAGAAATTATAAAGATCAGAACAAAACAATGCAATAGAGACTAAGAGAATGATATACAAAGCCAACAAATCAGAGTTGGTTCTTTGAAAGGATAAACAAAATTGACAGACCCTTAGCCAACCTTATCAAAAACAAAGGAAGGAAAAGATTCAAATCCATGCCATTAGGAATGAAAAGGGGGAAATCACCACAGATTCAAAAGTCCAGAAAATAATAAACACCTACTTTGAAAATTTGTACTCCAGTAAGATAGAAAACAGAAGAAATCAATAGATTCCTAGATACATATGAACTTCCAAAGCTGAATGAAGAAGATATAAAAATGTTGAACACCCCAGGATCAATCTGCAAAATTGAAAATGTAATAAAAAAAATACCAAAAAAGAAAATTCCTGGTCCTGATGGCTGTACTGCTGAATTCTTAAAAAAAAAAAATTTATAGAAGAGTTAACACCAGTACCAGTACTTATCAAACTCTTCAGTGAAATTTAAAGGGAAGAGGTACACCCAAATTCATTCCTGGACACAACCATTACCTTGATTCCAAAAGCAGAAAAAGACCCAACCAAAAAAAAAAAAGAACACTCCAATTTCCTTAATGAATATTGACGCAAAAAATCCTCAATAAGATATAGGCAAACAGAATACAGAGAGTTATCAAGAAAATCATGCACCCTGATCAAGTTGGATTTATCCCAGGGATACAAGGGTGTTTTAAAATGCATAAATCACCAAAACTAGAAAAAAATATATAAATCAATAGATGTAATACACTATATTAACAGACTCAACAACAAGAACCATATGGTTATCTCCATAGATACAGAAAAAGCATTTGACAAAATCCAACACCCTTTCATGATCAAAACCCTTCAGAAAATCAGAATAGATGAACTGTATCTCAAACTAATAAAAGCCAGTTATGTGAAACCAACAGCTAGCATCATGCTCAATGGTCAAAAACTGAAACCTTTCACACTGAGATCAAGAACAAGACAAGGATGTCCACTATCACCACTCTTGTTCAATATAGTGCTGGAAGCATTAGCCACAGAAATTAGGCAAGACCAAGAAATAAAAGGAATAAAAATATGTTAGGAAGGAGTTAAATTTGACATTATTTGCAAATGACATGATTCTCTATATAGAAGATCCTAAAAACTCAACCAAAAGACTGTTAGACTTAATTGCCAAATTTAGTAGCATAGCTGGATACAGGGTCAAAACTCAAAAATCAATAGCCTTTGTATACACAAACAGAATCACTGAGAGAGAAATTGAGAAGTCATCCTCTTTCACAATAGCATCCAATAAAATGAAATATCTAGGAATCAGTCTAACAAAGGAGGTGAAAGAACTCTACTCTGAAAACTACAGCACTTTGAAAAAGGAGATAAAAGTAGTTATCAGAAAATAGAAAGACATCCCTCATTCCTGACACACCAACATCATAATGACTATACTTCCACAACTACTATATAGATGTAATGCAATCCCAATTGAAATCTCAACAGCATATTTCACAGATCTAGAGAAAATTATCCAAAACTTCATCTGGAATCACAAAAGACCTAGAATAGCAAAACCAATTCTAAGCAACAAGATCACAGTGGGGAAGGTATTACAATCCCCAACTTAAAACTTTACTATAAAGTCACTAAGACAAAAACTGTATGGTATTGACAAAGTAACAGACCTGAGGATCAGTGGAATAGACTACAAAATCTGGAAACAAATCCAGAGACACTAAGCCACATCACCTTTGACAAGGGAGCCAAATATCCTCAGTGGAGGAAAGATAGCCTCTTTAACAAATGGTGCTGGAAAAAGTGAGTTTCAACCTGCCAAAGACTAGACCTATCTCTGTTACCATGTACAAAACTAAAATCAAAGTGGATTAGAGACTTAAATGTGAAAACAAACAGTAAACCTGCTGCAAAACAGGTTAGGTAAACTCTTGGAAAGACGTGTAGGAAAGGCTTTATGAACAAAATTTTTATAACACAAGATCAAGCAGAAGAAATCAACAAATGGGATTTTTTTATTAAAAAGCTTCTGCATAGCAAAGGAAACCACCAGCAGAGCAAAAAGACAACCAACAAATTGGGAAAGAAACTTTACCAGCTGTCTCCCAGACACAAGCCTACTATCTAGAATATATAAAGAGCTTAAAAAATCAGTCCCCCCAAATTTAAAGATCCAGTTTAAAAATGGGCATCTGAAATGAACAGATACTTTTCATAGGAAGAAGTAAAAGCAAATAAGAGGCATATGAAGAAATGCTCAACATTGCTGGTCATTCAAGAGATGTAGATGAAAACAGGACTAAGATTTCATCTCAGGCCCCAAAGAATGGCTGCTATGTCGAAATTAGCCAGCAACAAATGCTGGTGAGGCTATGCAGAAAAAGAATCCTTCTCCACTGTTGATGGGAATGTAGACTGGTACAAGTCAGTGTAGAGAATTCTTAAAAAACTAGGATTACAGGCCCCATTTGACCTGCTATTCCCCTGCTAGGTATGTACACAAAAGAATTAAAAGATTTATATCATAGTAACATATGTGCACCTATGTTCATAGCAGCTCAGTTTGTGATAGCTGTCTTGGAAACAACACAAATGCCTACCAACTGGTGACTGCATAAAGAAGATGTGGTTTTTCTATAAAATGGAGTATTACTCTGCCTTAAAGAATGAAAAGTTTGAGTCATTTATACTCAAAAGGACATACCTTCAGGACATACTCATAAAAATGAAATAAATAGGTCACAGATGTACAAATATTGTATCTGTTCTCTGGTACGAGAAACTGAAGATGTTAATGATTTTTAGAATGTATGATGGATACTGTGAAATAGAAAATATTCCAAGGGAAATGTGGTGGAGTGAGTAATGAGGGGTAAAGAAAAAAAATGTGATGGTAATTAAAAAAAGGGAAACAAAGCTTATGTATTGGGGGTATTGTAGGGTGCATAGGGGAATGAGAAAAAATGAGAATTAAATCATGTCATATACTGGTACAAATTCCTAATATTCAGTGTTATGATGTGTATATACAATGTACCAATAAAGATTTTTAAAAACTAAAAACAATAATAATAATAATTACAGGTCAATCTCTCAGATAAACATTTATGCAAAAATCCTCAATAAAATACTGACAAACAGAATTCAGAGAATCAAGATCATATACAATGACTGACTTGGTCTCATCCCAGAGGTGCAAGGATGCTTCAACATACAAAAATCCATAAATATAATACACTGTACTAACAGACTCAAAGACAAAATCCATATGGTAATCTCAATAGATGCAGAAAATCATTCGACAAAACCCACCACCCATTCATGATCAAAACCCTACAGAAAATTGGAATAGATGGACTTTATCTCCACCTAATAACAGCTATTTACAAGAAACCAATAGCCAGAATCATACAAAGTGGTCAAAAAATGAAATCCTTCACACTAAGATCAGGAACAAGATAAGGATATCCACTATCATCACTCCTGTTCAACATAGTGCTAGAAACATTAGCCACAGCAATTGAACAAGAGAAAGAAATAAAAGGAATAAAGATAGGAAAGGAAGAATTTAAACGGACATTATTTGCTGATGACATGTTACTCTGTGTAGAAAATCCTAAAAACTCAACCAAAAGATTGCTAGATTTAAGCAGCAAATTTAGTAGTATGGCTGGATACAAGGTCAACACTCAAAAATCACTAGCCTTT
>PVIC010001739.1:0-86499 GCA_004025085.1 Thryonomys swinderianus | reverse complement strand
CACTCTCTCTCTCTCTCTCTCAAAGACACACACAGTAGGTATTTTTTCCTAAAATGAATTGTAGCTTTCTATTCTACATTCAGCCTTTGCTTATGTGAGCCTTTATGGCTCAGGCACCAATATAACAACCTTTAGCACAAAATCACCTAGTCAGTAGTAAACATTAATTTCTGTAAGGATGTGATATAATGAAAACTGCAGCTATCAGGACAAAGGAGACATGCTGTAGTCATAGAAGCAGTTTCATTAGTTCACGCCCCTCAAAAGATAAAATCAAATAAATTATAACTGTGACACGAGTGCCACTGTTTCTATTTCTTCTTTTTCTTTTTAAATTGAATTTACTGATACAATGCATTAGGGCCGCTTCTCAAAATGACTGGTTGTTTGGCCCCAAATATCAATAATGTCAAGGTTTAGAAATTCTACTGAAAATAACCAAGTAAAAATGCATCCAAACACCAACCTCAACAATAAAAGAAATCCTCCCTTTTATTTGGCACTAAGAGTAAAACAAACAAGGTAACATATATTAAATGATAATTATGGTATTCTAATTTATAAAAAGAAATGAGTCTTCTTCCTTATAAGATTTAAGGAAAGAACAGAAACTGTATTCACCGTCCAAAGCAACAAGAGCAAGTTAGTGAGTGAGAAATGATCAGGACAGAGTTAAACATGGAAACTCACTGCACAGAAAACGGCTTCTGATGCAGTTTGTACTTTGGAAAGTATATGATACTGTAGCATTTAAGCTTCGGTTTGGGTTTAACTTTCTCTACATTTATTAGTTGACACTTGAATACTTCCAAAGAGTTATAAACCTGAGGAAGGTAGTGTGGTCCACTCTTTAATCCTCTGCATATTCTCTAAGTACAAAACACAGTCTTCTTTGCCAGGAGCAATGCTGAAAAGTCTTACCACATTTTGACCCTGTTTAGACTTGGTACCCCATGTGAACTATGATCTCTTCCCTCTGAACCTCACTTTCATTCGTCACTGACATCACCTTTTAAAATTTATGTAATCATACATTCTAGCAACTCACAAACTTATAAAACCTCTTGTACAAATCTCAAAGCAGGATACATTGAACATAAATATTATTTTTAGGATCATAACATCATTGCAAATATGCTCAAGTGAAAAACTGGCTGGGAATCTACTTTCACGTATTTTGAAAATCTCAAGATATATTTTTAGAAATTGTAAAATGTTAGGGAAACACTGTTTCCAGACACATAAATAGAATTAAGGACAAAATTATCACTTTGAAGGGATCCCATTGATAACTGCACATAAATTCAAAAGTGAGACCTACCTTTAAAAATATCCCAAGTTCAAAAGTTGCTACAGATAAATTCTTCCTGTCCTCAGACATAAACATGAACGTTTTCTGGTATCTCTCTGTCTGTTATTACAAAAGCTTCAAGCCATTGAACATATGTTCACTACATATAAATCGTAATATATCAAGGACATATAACTGCTTTTAAAACTTTTTAGATCTGTTGAGCAACACATCCCCAAAACATATTTCACAATCTGTGAATTATATAAATTTCATTTAAATAGATAGGAAGAAAATATAAAGCATACTTACATAAAGTACAAATGCCTGGCACTTTTTAAATGACTTTATAATTAATAAAATACAGAGACTAGTCGCCTCCATCTAAAAGACTCCAATTCTAGGTAAAACATACACTTGTTTTCCAGAAAAATGCAAAAGAATGACAAATCATATATATTTTATCTAAACTCACATGTGCTGGCTTATATAAATTAGCATCCTCCTAAAAAGAAGTTCAGACTACAATTCTTTTTTTTTTTTTTTTTGAGACAGGGTCTTGCTTTGTAGTTCAGGCTGGCCCTGAGCTCACTATGTAGCCCAGGCAAGCCTCAAACTCAGCAATCCTCCTGTCTCTGCCTCCCGAGTGCTGGGATTACAGGCGTGAGCCACCATGCCCAGCAGTGTGGTATGAGGTACTGATTTTGGTGGGCATGATCACCACGCCTGATATTATTATATGTGGTTACCTGGGACTGAACCAGGGACCCTGTGCTTCCTAGGCAGGCACTGTAACCACTGAGCTAAGTCCCTGGCCCAGAGACTACAATTCTTTAGAAATGCACCTTTTTGCTGGCATGAGAAAGATTAGCACAAGAAACATGGCTTCCCAAGTACAAGGGTTAGCATGTTTTGCTATTGATTATGATGTCCAAAGGGAATTTTATGATATAAAGTCAAAAGGCAAGCAAGGGACAGCTATTCGTTCATGTGAGTTAAAAATAATCACTGTAATCCCGATATTATTATTATAAGAGCCACAATACATGTGTCCCGTGAACTCTGATTTGTTAGCATGCGGTCATGTCCATGTCAGGACCCAAAGGCCAGGGCACATCGGTGTTGCCTGTTTTGATTACAATACCAGAGGTTCTGTTGCAGTTTCCTTTCCTGGACTCAAAACCCCATGCAGTTCTTTGACATTTTTATTGACTGCTATAGATCTGAGGATATAGAGATCTAGCTAGTAGTACTACAGAACCAGGAAATTTTTGCTGGTCTCTCATTTATATGCTTCAAAATAAAATTGTTCACCGAAGGAACAGTCAATAGAATGCTCAAGAAAGTAATATTTCAGACTTTATTTTCCTTTCAAAGTACTGAGTGATTTGTCCCTACTTTAAGTTTCATTGGTGTTGCTTTTTACCTACATCAACTTTCACATTTTTAATCTGTTTGAAGAAAGCAGAAAAGCAGGCTGGAGACTAACTCAGTGGTTCCAGCACCTGCCTCACAAGCACAAGGTCCTGAATTCAATTCCCAGTAACCACATACCACAGTGCAGGGCATGGTGGCTCATGCCTGTAATCCCAGCACTCGGGAGACAGAGGCAGGAGGATCGCTGAGTTCGAGGCTTGCCTGGGCTACATAGTGAGCTCAGGGCCAGCCTGAACTACAAAGCGAGACCCTGTCTCAAAAAAAAAAAAAAAATGTGTACCAGAAAAGCTATAGGGAGTCAAAATAGGGATGGGACCACATTCATGGAAAAAGTGTTTCCACCCCAAGGAATTTCATATATGTCAAAGGATGTCTACATATGTTCCTCATATATTCCAGAAAAATAGGTGAGGGCGGCATTTTTCTATGGTGATGGTGGAACTGAACACCACGCACTGTTTAACAGTTTGGGGGAGGAGGAAATAAACCTCAGCTATACAGAACGTTTCAAGATCCTTACTTCTTAGCACCAGACTTAGATGTTCAAACACTTCTACCCTCTGCATCTTGTTACTGGAGTTACTGAGGGAAGAAAAGCACAATTGGCCAGAGGATGGAGTAATAATTTACTCTCTAAGAGACACAGGAGGACCCATCCATGAGTGAACACTGGCCCTCCGGGCGTTCACTGTGACCCCAGACCCACAGGCACGGAGGGCAGTTGCTTCTCATGCACCCTTTCCTACCACAGTGCAAGTCTGAAATGCAGTGCATAACCCTCCCTTCGAGACTAAAACGCTAAAACTGGGGGCCTATGTGCCTGAGTGCCATTAACGGCCATTTTAGATGGAGCAAAAGGAAACACTGAAGATGTTTGCAGCCAGTATGTGTCTGTGGAAGGTTAGAGAGCTGGAACTGGCTGTGTGGACTTCCTTCTTAGAGAAACATTCCAAACCCAGTCTACTATTTATACACAGGTGCTCATGAGAATTACCAATTGCTTTCTATGTACTTATTAAATGTTACTGACAGGGTGATTCATGATTTTGTCCTAAAACCCAGATTTTCTTTACTAATATTCATTAGCATAATGTCTTCCTCTAAAGGTTGGGTTCTCCTGAGGTGTTTTTAACTTGAAATGCTAAATTCAAGAGTGACGCACATTCCATCTATCACCCGTGTTACAGACCACAGTTTAAACGGAATGGAACGTGACAGAGTGACGTGCCCCGCCCCCTCTGTTTGGCTGAGCCGCGCACTCATATATCATTTACTACCAATTACCCGGTTCCTTTCCTCCACTAGCTCTGCTACAGCAGATGGTCTCCCTCCACTGTGACTATTTGCTCTTGGCACATCCTACCTTCCCTTCTGATGACCAGATGTGTCTTTCGGGCTTCAGTTCTCTCAAGTCTGCCATGATGTTATTCATTTTCTTGTATACTCTCTAGGTTAGGAGGTCAAAGCCACAAAACTAGCATGAGCTTTTTCTCTATTATGTTGGGAGAAAAAAAGATCTTTCTTGAAAAACACACATTCTGGAGAAAACACAGATTGCTAATACTTTCACTGAACTGTTGGTGCACGATGTCAAGTTTTCAATGTTTTATCCTGACATTATCCCCCTTATCCCACGGTATTTGCACAACAACATGAAAATCAGACCAACCCAAGTATATCCTAATTGATCTGAGGCCCATGTAAAAGGCAGACAAGGAAACCTCATGCTTAGCAGAAGAACTTTAAAATTCAGATAAATTGACCTAACATGAACAAAACCATGAAATATGTTTTGTGCTCAGAACTGATTTAGTTGGTTTTCCAAGTCTTTTATGGTAAAATTTTAGAAACAACATTTTTTGCAGAAAAAAATGCCTTATTTGCTCAGTAGCGATTTACATGCTCAAACATTAAAAGTGGACATGAGAATCATAAAAGGACTCATCACACATAAAGCGTAGCAGCAACAGTTAGGCGGGGTACTGCTTCATTCAACTTATCCAAGGTTTTCTCATGTTTGAACTTCATGTGTTTTGTGTATTTGGGATCAAAATTGTGCTAGCCACTGAAAAAGAATATGAGCTTGGGCTGGAGATCTAGCTCAGTGGTTCTGGCACCTGCCTCACAAACTCAAAATCCTGAATTCGAATCCCAGTAACCACATACAATGCTGGGCATAGTGACTCATGCCCACCAGCAATCAACACCACATACCACAGTGCCAGGTATGGTGGCTCACACCTGTAATCCCAGCACTGAGGAGGCAGAGGCAGGAGGATTGCTGAGTTGAAAGCTTACCTGGGCTACCTAGTGAGCTCAGAGCCAGGCTGAACTACAAAGCGAGACCCCATCTCAAAAAAAAAAAAAAAAAAATGAGTTTGAGTGCTGGTCTTTGCAAGAGGAGAGAATGGAGGAGTTACCTGCTCTCTTGAATGACTGTATCTGAAAAGTGGCTAATTAGAGTAAATGAGGAAATACCCCTAATCAGATGACCTTGAACAGCAATGTATTTCCTATGGGGAGGGCTTGTATTAGGAGAACAGAAAAACCATGTGCATTGAAAAGGAGTCAGAAACAAGATGAAAGATGAGCTCTGTGGAAAGAGATTGGTAGATGTATAAATGGAAAGGCTATTTTTTTCTGATTTATTTTTTGAATGAAAAAATATAGACATCATCTTCTGGAGGCACAAAGAGGGAAAATATACCAAACGTGGCGAGGGGGTAACTAGTGATTTGGGGGACTCGTAGAATGAACACTAAGGGAAGGTGGCAAGAGGCCTGAGTGGCGCACAGCCCTGGCCTGGTTAACGAGCCTGAATTTACAGGAATGTGTGTCAGCATAAGCAGGTGTAAACAGCCCCACTCAAAATGGGACGGGTTACAATCTGGGTGAGAAAATCATCAGAATTTAAACAGGCAGACTCCACCCAAAACCATGACCCCTGCCTTGAAGTGCAGGTGAGTGAATTCTAATAGCTATGTTTTAATTAGAACATTTAAATACAGATATATTATTTTCAGTATTTCTTGTTTTAGCTCAATGTTTTCAATTATGGCTTATCTACCATTAAGAATTTCCTTGAGCTAATTTCAGGGAAATGCAAGATATATAAATTTAAAATGTAATAATTAATTAATATTGAAGAAACATATTAACAAATCCGAAGTATTTTATATAGAGCCAGAGATTTAGTTCAGTGGTTCCAGTGCTTGTCTAGTAAGCACAAGGTCCCTGGCTCCATCCCGATAACCACATACAATACTGTGCATGGTGGCTCATGCCCACCAGCGATCAATACCACATACCACAAAAGCCGGGCTTGGTGGCTCAAACCTGTAATCCCAGCACTCAGGAGGCAGAGGCAGGAGGATTGCTGAGTTCGAGGCTTGCCTGGGCTACACAGAGTGCTCAGGGCCAGCCTGAACTATAAAGCATGACTCTGTCTCAAAAAAAAAAAAGTACTTTATATATCCAACATATAAAAACCCTATGTTTTCTAATTACTTAGAATAGTAAGATATCTTTAAGATATGCACAAACTTAATGAAATAAATGGGGAAAATACTATATCCTTCAGTAAGAAAGATAATGTAAACTCTAATAATTCAGGTGATACTTTTCCTGCAATGTGAAAAGTGAATTTAATGATACTATCTTTACCGAATTATGTTTAAATATAACATAATTATCAATTTTATATTCTTTAGTACTTTAAGAATGTATTTCTTAGATGACAAATACATTTTTACACTTTAATGAAGTTTGATGCTATGTGTTAATACACTTGGGTATTACAGAATGTTTAAATCAGGATGAACATACTCCTCAAGCATTTATTATTTCTTCATGGTGAAACTTTCAAAATTCTTTTATAATTTTGAAATTAACAGTTTATTACTATCCTCCGTGTCACCATCCTAGAGAATTTCACATCAGTATTCTAATTGTAACTCAGTATTCACTAATCAATACTTTCGTTTATTCACCATCTTCTCCCCAGCTTCTGCTTACTACTCTTGAACCTGCAACTTCAATGAGTTTTTAAATTGTGATAAAATATGTATGATAAAAATGTATCACTTTAACCATTGAGTATCTTTATGTTGTTGTATCCTCTCAACATCTGCCTCTAAAACTTTCCCTTCTCCTGCATTGAAACTGTGTGGCCCTTAAATAGTTATTCCACAATTCCTTTCCTCCTGGTCTCCAGTGACCACTGTCCTTTTGCCCCTATGCGATCTGGCTACTCTAGGACCCTGGTAAGATTAAAATCACATAATGTCTGTCATGTGACAGGCTTATTTCACTTAGCAGAGCATCTTCAGAGTTCATATATGTTGTGTATCTTGTATCCGAACTTCTGTTTTTACAGCTGCATAATATTCCATTGTGTATCCATTCCTCTGTTGGACACATACAGTGCCTTCAATTTTTGCATATTGCATATGATGCTGCCATGAACATCTGTGAACAATTATCTCTATTTTTATTAATATATATGTTTACCTAAGAGTAAAATGCCCTTTTAAACCACAGAAATAGTTCTAGTATTAATTTTTTTAATAAAGGTATAAGAGGGTAGATACAAATAAAAGTAAAAAGAAAAGGTTATGCTAAAAATATGAGCAATAAAATGGTAAACATTTTATTATGATTTCATATAAAATGAAATATAAGCAAGATATTAAAAACTCAAATTGTTTCTTTCTGTGCAGGAGCCTTTTAATTTAACATGATCCAATTTTTTCATTCTCAGAACTATTTCCTGTGAAATGATTTTCTTTTCAGGAAGTTCTTTCCTGTGCCTATGACTTCAAGACTCACGTATTTCATTGATTTTCCTCATGTAGATAGCTGTCCCAATGCCACTTACTGAAGAGGCTTCTCCAGTGCGTATTTTTATCCTCTTTGTCAAAAACCAAATAGTTGAATGTACTTGGAGTTGCTGCCGCATCCTCTGTTGTATTCCATTGACCCTCATGTCTGTCTTCGCACCAGCAACCTGCTGTTTTTATCACAGGAGCTTTGTAATATATCTTCGATTTGAGATTGTGATATCTCCTGCTTTGCTCTCCTTACCTCGGATCCCTTCTGCTAGGTGGAGTCTCTTCTGGTTCCATATGAATTTTAGGACTATTTTCTTCACCATTGTGAAGAATGCTGTTAGAATTTTGATTGGTATTAGAGTAAACCTGTATATCAATGTGGAAGTTTAGTCACTTTGACTATATCGTTTCTGCCTACTCATCAGCAGAGGATATATTTCCATTTTCTGTTTCAATTTCCTTTTGCAGAGTAACTTTCACTGTAGTACTATGTGTAGCTTTCATTTTATTACCTTAGCTAGGTTAATTCTTAGGTACTTAATTTTTTTTTAGTGATATTGTTAATGGTACTTTCTCAATTTTTTCTCAATGTGTTCATTGTTATGATACAGGGACACTACTCATTTTTCACTGAATTTGGTTATTAATTCCAAGAGTCTTTTGGGTCTATTTTAGAGGGATCTTCTCTGTAGAAAACCATGTGTCAACTGCACATAATACTTTGGCTTCTCCCTGTCCTATAAACATCCCTTTCATTTCTCTTTCTTGCCTAATAGTATTTGCTAATATTTTGAGTAGTATGTTGACAGCAGTGGTGACAGACAGTATCCTTGTCTTGTTCCTGACTCTAGAGGAAAAGTATTCAGTTTTTTCCCATATAGTATGCCATTGGCAGTAAGTTTGTCATAAAGAGCATAAGGTCCTTCTACATCTATTTCATTCAGTTTTTATCATGAAAGAATGTTGGGGTTTGCTTAAGACTTTTTCTGTATTAACTGAGAATATCATCTGATTTTTGTAGTTGGGTAATTCAGAGGGAAAGAACTTAGTTGGAGTTAAAGCTGATCTTGGCTGGAAGTTAACTCAGCAGGGGCCTGCTACTCTTCAGACTATGAGTTAAGTATTGGTAACAGCCACTGGGAAGGAGCTACACCTACCCAACTCTGTTATCTTATATACTCATTTGACTCATGTAAAGCTTGAAGTCAGATCCCTAATGTAATACAGCTAAATTATTGAGGGGTAAGAAGACTGTGCCACTTACAGCCTGTGAAGACTTCACATGTATGCTACAATCACTCAGACAAAGGACTCAACTCTAGAATATATAATGAACTCAAAAAACTAGAGACACCAAGAGAAAAGATTCAATCAAAAGTGGACAGTGAAATGACTAGATTCTTCTTAGGAATATGAAGAGCCAGTTAACTCATGAATACATGTTTGACATCATTGGCCATTAGAGAAATCAAAGTAAAACGACAAGATTCTACCTACTCCCAAAACAATGGTCACTATCAAGAAATCAAGCAATAATTAATGTTAGAAACACTATAGGAGAAAAGAACACTTCTACACTATTGATAGGAATATAACATAATACAATCACTAGCTAACATGTTAGGGGTGGTGCTGCCTTCCTGTAATGGTAGCATTTCAGAGGCTGAGACAGGTGGATCATTGGTGAGTTTGAGGCCAACCTGGGTTACAAAACAAATTTAAGACCAGCTAGAATTAGAGCAAGACATTGTCAAAAAAAAAAAGCACCTAAAACTAGATAAATAAATAATAAAGAAATACAGAAAATGATTTTTGTAAAATTTGAATAATAGTTAATTTTAGGAGAATTGAGATGGGGCTGTTGGAGGTGCTTCTGGGATATCTGGAAAAGTTCTTCTTGACCTGCGTAGTAGTGGGAGGGATGCTGTTCTTGCCATAATTCATTAGGCTATATATGGTCCTATACCTGTATTTTTGTTATATGATAAGAGGGTTAAAATATTTTTAAAAATTAAGTGTTTAAATGTATTGAAAAGACAAAAAATAACTGTGAGCTAATACTATAAAATGAAAAAATAATACATAAAAGAAAGTGATATAAAGAATGGTGGCCAGGGTTCTTGAGACTGAAGTATTTTTCTATCAGACATAGAAATATGTAATCATATGTAATACATAATAATGTAATAATATAATGTGATAAGATATGGCATATATTACTTTTTCTAAAACATTTTATATGAGTATTTTACAAATGCTACATATACAAGCCATCCAATATTTTAAAATTAAATTAGCATATAAAATTATAAATTTTACCTTAAATTTGTTTACAAAATTGAAATAAGTATTTGTCTAAGGTAGGAGATAAAACACAGATGGGTGAGTGATAGAGCTTTTGCTTGTATCTTCCATCTTTCCTTATGAAGTCCTCCGTTTTGACATTTATGTTTTCTAAAGGTCTAAGATGTGTATGTTTATGCCTGATTTTTTTTTTTTTGTCACTGAAAGACTTCTGTGACATAGAAGTATTAAAGTCAGAGTGGAAAGCATATATAGGCGAAAGTCTGAAGATCAGAAATGATAAATACATCACAAGAGATGTTTTATGTCAGAGTATGGGAATGACAGGTTCCAATGGTTAAAAAAAAAAGTAGATATATGAGTGCCCAAGAAAGCTCTCAACAAACATTACAGACCGACTTTGTAGTCTTGCTCTAATATAATGCTCTTGAGAAGATCTGTTATCCAACAATTGTCATAACAGCACCCAAGAAATCATTACAGAGAATAGAAGCTAAGATATTTAAAATATCTCTCAGAAAGAGAAAAGTACTTATAGCCAAAAATTGGTATAGATTTGGTAGAGAATAAAATCTAGTCATATCAATGAACTTAATACGTAGCTTTTAGTTTTAGATTTTGTTTAGAGGAGTCCCCTACTGTCCCATGGGAATTTAATAGGGAACAGATGTCTCTGTGTAAAAGTTTGATTTCAGAAAGCCTAATATTAACCCAGTCCTTAAATAAAACAGCCTTCAAGGCAGAAAACAAAGTGATAAATGTGTTGAGCGAGCTGGAAGGCATTTTTATGTACATCAAGGTCTACTATTCAGACCTATATAGATAGAATTTAAGTAGGTATAGATTTTTTTTTTTTTGAGACAGGGTCTCGCTTTGTAGTTCAGGCTGACCCTGAGCTCACTATGTAGCCCAGGCAAGCCTGGAACTCAGCAATCCTCCTGCCTCTGCCTCCCAAGTGCTGAGATTACAGGCATAAGCCACTACGCCCAGCACTGTGGTATGTGGTATTGATTGCTGGTGGGCAGGAGTCACCACGCCCAGCATTGTATGTGGTTATCGGGGATCGAACTCAGGGCCTTGCGCTTGCGAGGCAGGCGCTGGAACCACTGAGCTAAGCCTCTGGCCCTAGGTATAGATTTTTAAAAGTTCATTCATATATATTTTAAGTCATATGTACAAAAACAAGAAAACAGGCTGGGCGTGGTGGCTCATGCCTGTAATCCCAGCACTTGGGAAGCAGAGACAGGTGGATTGCTGAGTTCGAGGCTTGCCTGGGCTACATAGTGAAGTTAGGGCCAGCCTGAACTACAAAGCGAGACCCTGTTTCAAAAATAAATAAATAAACAAAGACAGTTTAACAACTTTGAAGTCTACATCAAAATTACTCTAAAGAATACTGTGATTCTGAAAGAATATAGTATGTCAGGCAGAACAAGGAGGCATGTATGCTCATCCCTAAAGGCCCCTCAAACATCCAATTATGCAGTTTTCTATTACAATGATAAACGTAAAACAAAGAAACAAAGTCTGGCCTATATAAGTTATTATCAAATGTTAACAAGTGCTCAATAACCAGAAAACTTTTCCAGATAAAATATGAGCACAATATGATACCATATGGCAAATGTACTTTACTGCACAGATGGCTAGAGAGACTTAACGAATGTAGTTTGGAGATTTACTACAAACACGTAAGTTAGGGTCTTTAAAACGAGACAAGACGGGAATCTAACAATCACGTGAACAAAACAGATGCAGAAAAACGCACTATCACAAAGGAGAGAGGAGTGCTCATCAAAAGGGAGGAAGATGACACTCTGAAAATAATTTCTTCTAAAGTCACACTCTTCTGATTCAGGATTGGGACTATGAATGGCTGACAGTATATGGGCCCAAATGCAGATTAATGAGAGAGTAGTTAGTTCTCCTCATTAAATTAATAAATTGCTACCACATGGTATGATCGTCAATAGTGGTTTAAGGGTAATACCTATGTATTTTTATAACAATGGTTATACTGTTCAAATAGGCAACAGAGGTTTTCTTGAGTTAAAGGTAGCTCTCTTTTGTAATAATTACCTTGAGTATGAAGACGTATGTTCTGTGTAAGTTGGTGAAGCAGCGCAGAAGCTCCCTACCGAAGGGCACAGGAAATGTCCTTGTGATTGATGAGGTGACTGGGCACAAAGGCTCCCACTTCAGGTTTCCCTATGGAAGGGCCACTTCCCGAGTTTTAAAAACACAGTTCAAAGTAATGTGATGCATTGCTTCTGCTTCAATGTTGCTATTATCAATTTAAAACTTTATTCATATGTACTCAGGAATTCATTTTCACAACTGTCTAACAAATCCCTCGAATGTATGTTGGGTTATTTCTTAAAAAGAGCAAGTTTGAAGTCGACTTATGTCATTGGTGTGATAAAATTCAATGTGTAAAGACCATCAACTTTGTATGAAATGCCAGTATATAAATGTAATACGCTATTTGGTTTAAAAAAGATGAGTCAATTTGTTTAATGAGGACAGATACCAACAAAAACAAATGATACATTTATTAAAGAAAAGGCAACAGCCACTTCCTTGGCCTACTCCACTCAGCCCCCAAACGATTTCCACATCTCATTCATTGCTAACAGTCATTAATTGTAAGGGGCTGCGGATTTAGCTCAAGTGGTACCAAGCCAGCCTTGGACACACAAAAGCCCAAGTTTGATCCCCATGTAACGCAAAAAAAAAAAAAAAAAAAAAAAAGAAAACAGGAATGTAATTGCATTTCATGTATACTTCAAAGAAGGGACAAAAAAAGAAAGAGTAGAAGGAAAAAATAGGGAACAAAACCTTTAGCAGTAAGACAGGAGAGGGTTTGAGGCAGGGGAGGAGTGGGGAAAAGGAAGAAGTAAGATATTTGATGTATGGGTACAAATTCTCTGATGAATGTTATCTAAAATGTATGGATAATTGTTTTGCTTAAAAATAAAAAATAAAAGGCCGGGCATGGTGGCACATGCCTTTAATCCCAGCACTGGGGAGGCAGAGATTGCTGAGTTTGAGGCTTGCCTGGGCTACATAGTGAGCTCAGGGCCAGCCTGAACTACAAAGTGAGACCCTGTCTCAAAAAAAAGAAAAAAAAAAGAAGAAGAAAGAAAGCTATATTGGTCAGAACAAAAGTAAACCTCTCACTCACTCAGAAAAAAATTCCTGTTGACTGTGTGTATATACAGGTACTCTTGCTAAATAAATATATAAATATATAATTATGAATGAAACTATTTTATTATCTGGTTGGACCATAATTAGCTTGACCATTTTATATATAAAGAACCCCACCTTACTCTGTTATATATAATACTGTTATGATGATCTTCACTTTGATACCACTTTGTTACTGGGTGGGCCTGTCTACAATGTGTTAAAATGGAACAACTTCATCAAATGTTAGGTATCAATAAGCATTCACGATGCCAAAGTACCTTCTAAAAGGAACATAGCAATTTATAACCAGAATATTTTTCTGTACTTATAGTTCTTTCTTGTCCACCCTGCAATTAATCTTCCATGGGAAGCAGTGGTCATAGTAAAACATAAATCTGTCACTTCTCTGCTTAAAACACTTAAACACTCTCCCACCGCATTAGTCTTCTCAGCTGTCCTAATGAAACTCCACAGGCTGGGTGCTTTAAACCACAGAAATGTCACTTGCATAAATTCTGGAGCCTGGACGTCCAAGCCCAAGGTGAAATCCTCAGCAGTGTCAGCTGACACCCTCTCCTTGGCTTCAGGTATCCACCTTCTCATACATCTTCGAATAACCTTTCGCTTATGTCTGCTGAGAGACAGGCAGAGAGAACCCTGATAACTTTCAATTTTAATAAGGAGTCCAGTCCTACAAGACTAAAATCTTTTTGATCCCATTTCATTTTCCTTACCGGCTTAAAAGACTATTTACAAATTCAATAATACTAGGGGTTCAAGAATCACTGTAAGATTTTTAGGGAGACGAGATTTGTTTCTTAACATGTAGTAACTTTCAATTAGGGTCAACATTCCTCCTATGTCGGTTATTTGACTGAGAGGGAATAAAATGACGCTCTCTTACTTCCCATAAACTACATTTTATTTTCTTCCTTCTATTCTAGCCACAGTGTATTTTAAAACTTTGTTGCATTCCCTATATAAACTGTGTGCAAATGTTGTTTTATTGCCTAGATTCCACTCCCTCCATCCGCAAACACACACGTCTCTCTTTATGCTGGTTTTTGGACAACCTTTGAAGCCTCTCATTAAATGTACCTCTTTAAACTTTGTTTCCATTTTTTAATTATCATCCCATTTTTTTCTTTGCCCCTCATTACTCAACCCTCCACCATATGGGGTGGGTAGGGGAATGGGAAAAAGTAAGAATTAAATCGTGTCATATACTGGTACAAAATCCCAATATTGAGTGTGATTATGATGCCTATATGCACTATACCAATAAAGATAAAAATAAACTAAAAAAAATGTACCTCCTTAAAGTAGATTTGCTAGGATACCCCAAGTACGTGTCTCTCTTTTGGTAAGTCCATTGTCTTTCTTCTTAAATAACACAGATTTTTTATTTGATAACCATTCTACTCATGTTTCCACATTCCATATTTCCTATTTGGGCTGGAACACATTTTCACAAACTTACAGACTTAAAATACAAATTTATATGAAATCTTAGAGATCAGGAGTTCAAAATGAGTCACAAAGAGCTAAATTTAAGATTGCTACAGAGAATTTGTTTTATTGTTGTATCCAGTTTTGGGAGAGGAACCACATCCATTGGCTAATGATTCATGTAGCAGGATCCAGTGGTATTTCTATATTTACTTTTAATGGAATTTGACACTGCTTTCCACAGAAGCTAAATGGGTTCATATTTCTACCAAAAATGTAGGCACAGTTTTTTAATCCTGTATTCTTGTAGGTATTCTTGTTTTCATAATA
This sequence comes from Thryonomys swinderianus, assembly GCA_004025085.1. Taxonomy (NCBI): domain Eukaryota; kingdom Metazoa; phylum Chordata; class Mammalia; order Rodentia; family Thryonomyidae; genus Thryonomys; species Thryonomys swinderianus. Next base: position 71,667 of record PVIC010001739.1, on the reverse strand, counting down.
CTAGCTATTCTGACTGAGAAAAGATCTCATCTTAAAGCAATTTCAACTTGCACTTCTCTCATAACTGGAGACTTTGAGCATATTTATATACTTTTTGGAAGAATGAATTATTTTGAGAAGTATCTGTTTGGTTCTTCTGAACATTTTTTAAATTGAGTTTATTGGTACCTTTTAGGCACACATTATGATCACAATCAACATTAAGAATTTGTACCTGTACATGATGTATCTTGGTTCTCATTTGTCCCATTCTCCTGGCCTCTCTCGACCACCCCTAACTCCCTATACATAAGCTCTGTTTCCTTTTTTTATTTTTGCTATAAATTTTTTTCTTTTCCTTCTTTACTCTTCTTTACCCCATGCCCCTTCTCTTTCCTTTTCAACATTTTCTTCTTAATTCACACTATCTATCATATATTCTGGACCTCATTTACACTTTCACTGGATTGTTTTATGGGTGATTCATTTATATATTCAAGATACTCTCTACTAGAAGAGTAGTTACCAGAGGTTTTTCTGCTTCAGTGGGTTGTCATTGCACTTTGCTAACTGTCCTTTGCCATATAGAAGCTCTTGAATTTTACATTTCTTGATTCTTGATGTTTTGCCTGTACTTTTAGAGTCTTTTTTAGAAAGTTTATGCTTTTGTCTATGGCTTCAAGTTTTTGCTCAAGGCTGTGCCAGCATTTTCAGTGTTTCTTCATTACATATAGGTCTTTGAACTATTTGGATTGAATTTTAGTACAGAATGAGGTAGGGACATAGTTTCAGTTTTCTGAACATAGCTTTCAATTTTCTCAGCACTATTTTTTTCCAGTAGATACATATTTGGACCAGTAGATATATTTCTTTTCAAAAATCTGATGGCTGTATGTATTTGTGTTTGTTTCTGTGCCTTCCATTCTACTTCCCAGGTCCACATTCCTGTTATTTCTATAATTATCATGTTGTTTTTGTTACTATGATTTATAGCACAGTTGGAAAGCCACTTTAGCAACACATCCAATATTGATGATTTTTGCTCAGGATTCCTTTGGATATACTGGTTCTTATCTAATTTCAAATGAAATGCAAGATTACTTTTTCTTTTTTCTACTCTGTGAGAAATGTTTGTATTTTAACACCAACTTAATTAAATCTAGAGACTATTTTTGGTTATATTATTTCCTTTGTTTTGTTTTGGCTTAGTGTGACTTACCTCGGTGGGGTTTTTGACTTCTTTTATTTATTGGTACATTATATATAAACATCATGATTATGCTCAACATTGAGAACTTGTCCCAGTACATGACATGACTTAATTCTCATTTTTCCCCTTCCCCTATCACCCTACAACCCCTCACCCCTATATGCACAAGTTTTGTTTCCTTTTTCTTTACCATCAATTTTTTTCTTTCCCCTCTTGGTGTTTTGAGAGAGGCTCTCCCTATGTGGGTTGGGTTGCCTTGAACTCACCGTGTAACCTAGTTGGCATTGAACAATCAGTTGGCATTGAACTCATGACAGTCTTCCTGCCTCAGTCTTGAGTGCAGGCGTGTGCAACCATAACTGGGTGAATTATAACATTATTTAATTATAACAATACTTCAAAACCTGTTGAATTTTCCCCAGGCATATCTTTGTAGCTAAATCTCAATTTGATGTGATCCTATTTGCAGATTCTTGCTTTTTACTTCCTATGCCACAGAAGTCCAGTTCAGGAAGTCATGGCCCGTGTCTATGTTTTAAAGTATCTACCCTATATTTTCTCCTAGCAGTTTCAAATATTAAAGTCTGTACTTATCTCTTTGACAGTGTTGAATTAACTTTGTATAAAATAAAAGGTAAAAATTTATTTTCAGTCTTCTACAAATGGATATCCAGTCATCTTAGAACCATTAAAAAAACAGAGACTACTTCTTTTCTCCCAAGTATATGCTAGGGTTCCTTGGCAGTAATTGCATGGCTCTGTTTCTACTTTCTCTTTTCTATTTTATTGATATATGTGTCTGTTTATGTGCCAGTATTGCGCTTTATTACAATGTCCTCGAATTATATTTTGAAATTGAATACTGTGATACTCTGACATTACTTTTTTCTCTTGTTTGCTTTGGTCATTCTGAGCTTTTTGTGTTGCCAAATGAATTTTATGATTACTTTTTTTTCTAATTCTTTGAAGGAAAGCATTGGTATTTTGACTAGAAACTTGCAGATCATTTCTGACATTATGGCCATTTTAACTACATGAGTATTGCTGATTCATACTTATTGTGCATATGAAAATGAGATCAGTTTTATGTGGTCTGATCTAAAAGATGCAGGCTAAATCTGCCTCAGGTATAATGTGGTGCTTCAGGGGACTTCTTCCCATTCTGTGGAGGGTTTACTACACAGTTTATGATGTCTAAACTTTTTGATAACTTATCTTTCAAGCAGGAGGCCACTGTCCCTATGAGTTTAATAATAACTCCTAAAATTATCTCCTCAGAATTTGTAAACTACCTTATTTGGAAATATAGATTTTCAAATTTAATTAAAGAACTAAAGTTTTTCTTGATACGAGGGCGTAAGTGATAAAAGAGAGAAGCCAGCATAAGATGGATACCTCATGGTGAAGAAAGCTGACAAAACCAAATGCTGCAAAGAGAGAGGGGAACCTAGACTTTTAACATCTTGATTACAGATTTCTGTCCCTTAAAACAGAGAATAAAGCTGGGCGTGGTGGCTCATGCCTGTAATCCCAGCACTCGGGAGGCAGAGACAGGTGGATTACTGAGTTTGAGGCTTGCTTGGGCTTCATAGTGAGCTCAGAGCCAGCCTGAACTACAAAGTGAGACCCTGTCTCAAAAAAAAACAACAAACAAACAAACAAAAAAAAACAGAGAATAAATTTCCATTGCTTAATCCATATCTTTTGGTAATTACAACAGCCATGAGCACTAATACAGTATTCCACATCAGATTTATGTTGACTGACTCAACATTCACATTTCTTCCATGCTGATTTGCAAGGGTAACCCCGTGTACTTGTGTGTTTTTTTTAATCCCTTTTGTGTACCCTTCATGAATAACAGTCTGAAGAAACTAAGTATCTACAAAGTCCTGTTTCTCAACTTCCGTGTCAAGAATTTTAGCTTCTGGGCTGGAGGGTTAGCTCAGTGGTTCCGGCGCCTGCCTCGCAAGCGCAAGGTCCTGAGTTCAATCCCCGGTAACCACATAAAATGCTGGGCGTGGTGACTCATGCCCACCAGCCATCAATACCACATACCACAGTGCTGGGTGTGGCGGCTCACACCTGTAATCCCAGCACTCAGGAGGCAGAGACAGGCGGATTGCTGAATTCCAGACTTGCCTGGGCTACATAGTGAGTTCAGAGCCAGCCTGAACTACAAAGCAAGACCTTGTCTCAAAAAAAAAAAAAAAAATTAGCTTCTTACCCTATTAATTATCCTACCCTAACCTCACTATGTACATTCCAAATCAAAAGAACGTTCAGAGTTCTATTAAATTCTAGCTTGCTAGAATCGAGTTGAATAAATGGTTAATTTTTATATTAGTATGATGAGTAAAGCTTTTGAAGTCACATAGTATGTTTACACTTACTGTTTAAGGTCTCTACTTTCTAGAGCATAATCTAAGGAAGTCATCATAATAGCAAACTTTCTGGTAGATTATTCTAAGAGATTTATTCCTTTGAGTTTGCTAAGTGTCTTTCCAACAATTTCCCTCACAACTCACAGTGTGTTTGACCCATGAGCTTATATTGGTTTGTGTTTTCTTACTTTCTCAACATAGACAAGAAAACAGTTCTCTAGAAGTATGGTTTGGCAACAGATACAGTGTATAAAATTGTTTTTATCTCACTCCTTTCATTTACAGATCTGATACACTACAAATTGACATTCACAGCCTCACTGCAATTCCGTTTATAGCTAGATTCCATCACTTTTTCTCTAGTAAACGGCCATTTACTCCTACCATATGAGTTTCTGCTACAAAGGCACATATAGTAAATGGCAAACTACTATTCCTAGCACACTCTTTTAGCAAAGTCTTCCTATGTGACCGTTATCTAAAATCAGACATCTTAGTGTATCCATAGTTCTTAGAACATGCAGATCTACTCTGGAGTTTGGGATGAAGTATTTCGCTGGGTGCACAGTGAGTGCCAACAGAGTTCCCTGTCTGTTTCACCAGAGAAATACTCAGTGTTCCAGAATCAGAAGTTGTTTCCCACTTTTGTGCATTTTTTTCAACTTCCATAGGTAAGTCTGTTTCGATTGTGAAGCCAGCAAATCACTGTTCCAGTAGCCTAAAGTAATAACGACTATGCAGCTTGCTGCTTTTTTCAGCTACTCAGCTGAGATGGCCCACTTCCTTGGACCTGGCCATGTCCTTCACAGAGACTGGAGGAGAGCAAGGGGAGCAGATGGATGGAACACAGTTCTCAGAATCTTAGCCTGGAAGTTCAACAGTGTCATATCTTTGCACACTTCACTGGCTAAAGCAGGGTATAGAGCCAAGTTCAAAATAAATAGGTCAGGGAAATAGACTTTGTGCAAATTAGTGAGAGCAACTTAAGGCAAGATCAAATGAGAGAGTAGATGCAATGACTCTGTTATACAATGGGAACGATGAGTTGACAAAAATTGGTACATGTACCACACTATTTAATGAAACAAACTCAAGGTTTATCTTGTGTTGAAATGTAAGCAGATTTTATTGTTGATAAATCCAGTCTCTTCTATAACTTGTCAAGTCATTCTAGAGCGTCACATTAAATTGTGTGACAATCTGGGCTTTTAAGCTGTAAATCTCGGTTCTTTTCTGTACCTTTATAAAGATTTGTTAGTGAAAAATTGAATCAGAATGTGTGCTGCATTTTGTTAGTCAGATGACCAACATACTATTTCCTTCTTTTTAAAGCTAGACTCGACACAGACCTTTTAAAGAAGATATAAAAACAATTTTCAACAATTTCCTAGTTGTTATGTGTGAAGATCCGTAACTTCTAACACTTTTGAAAATGTAAAGGAGTGCTATAAACTTCGACAAGCTTAGATCTTCTGCCAACCTCGGTCATCTAATCTGAAAGGAAAATCTGTTATTGAAATATCCTCATTACATATGTAACCCTCAGTAACACAGCACACAGAACAATTTTGTATTTTTCACTCAATCATTGGACAAAAGCAAAATTTTTCTCTCCACTTTATCAGGAAAAAATAACTTCAAATACTTTAGTTATTAATATGCAGATAAGCTCCCTTTAAAATTTTAATTGGATCTGACTTAGAAATCATTCACTCTAAGAAGCAACATCAGGGAGTTTTCTGGGGAAATCAAAGGTTTTGGTATCTTGATAAAGATGTTGATATCACAGGAGTATGAAGTTGTAAAAAATCAGCAAATGCGCTTTTAAGATTTCAGTGTTTTCCTATATGTATACCTTACCATTAAGAATATGTCTATGTGCCAATATTTCATAATGAACATACACACGTATGTATCACATGTATTACTTAAAAAGAAATATTTCTTTATAATCTCAGCTCTACAAAGATTTCAAGCAAAGTATTTTTTCTAGATTATTTAAGTATTCATTTTGATCTGAATGTAAAGATAGTTTTTATGACGTTAATTACTAAATTTATTTAATATTGCTCTTTTTATAATAAGAGCAATAAAATATGGGAATTGAAAAGAGAATGAAAATAAATGCAAATTTATAAGGAATAATTTTGGATTGGCTAATAAGTTAGCTTGTGAAGGAAGAGCCAATAATGCAATACCAAAACATGCTGCTTTGGAACAAGGACAACTTTAAATTAGAATGACTTTCAAAAGAGCACATCCAAGGAAAACATTTTTCTTTGCAAATATAAGAGATAAAAGCATTCATGTCAAAGGTGCTCTCTTTCTACCAGAAAAAGATATTTCATAGGAAGTCACTGAACAGATCATTCTATACAAATGAACCTCATTAAAATAAAAATTATCTTCCATTGCCTTCCCTCCAAATTACAGTAATTTATTTTCCATACTTGTTTGTTTTGTTCAAATTAATACAAAAGTGTGTAAATTTTGCCACTTTCAGGGCTGTCATTTTTATGAGCCTGCCAATATCATATATGGAATTCATTTATGTGCTCTTGTTCATCTTTTTGTAGGAAGTTAACTTTTTTTTTTTTTTTTTTTTTTTTTTTTTTTTTTTTTTTTTTTTTTTTTTTTTTTTTGAGACAGGGTCTCACTTTGTAGTTCGGGCTGGCTCTGAGCTCACTATGTAGCCTAGGCAAGCTTTGAACTCAGCAATCCTCCTGTCTCTGCCTCTCGAGTGCTGGGATTATAGGCATGAGCCACCACGCCCGGCACTGTGGTATGTGGTATTGATTGCTGGTGGGCGTAGGCATGAGTCTCCATGCCCAGCATTGTATGTGGTTTCCAGGGATCGAACTCAGGACCTTGTGCTTGTGAGGCAGGCGCCGGAACCACTGAGCTAACCCTCCAGCCCAGGAAGTTAACTTTTGAGCCTAACCCAGACCCTAAAATGGAGATAGAATGTTGTCCCCCCTTACACTTGTCATAATAGCAAGGGTTAGCAATTCTCAAATTGCTTTCTGTGTTCTTGCATTTTAATAAGTGAGTATATTAAAGATAAGAAGAAGCACTGTTAAAGAACATTCATCAGCTTTGTCAGCCAAGAAGGCATGAAAACAATAACATACTTGTTAGAGCTCCAGTGGTGCAATCGTTTAGCGCACGGTACTTATATAACAGTAACATACTTGTTACAATAAGCACATTCAAATTCCAGATCTTCCTTTCTGAAAATGAGGCTACAGGAAAGATAAGCAAGGCTCCCATGAAAAAGGATTGATTGTACAGGGAGGAAAAGTACATTTCTCTTGATACATCTCCTCGGCAATAATAGAAAAATATGCCCAAATAATAATGGAAAAACATAGCAAGATGTCACCTAAAACAGCCAAGATGGTGAATCTATATTTTGAATATCAAACAATAATGGCATTAAAACCCACTGAATAAAGGCCTTTGTAGCCATGCAGAAATAAATAAGAGTTGTTGGTATCTGGGTGCCAAAAGATAACTGTAAAAGCAATTATGGAGATAGAAAATCATCAATGAATATCAGAATGATTGAGAGCATGGTGTGAGAAGAAATGTAACATTTACATAGTTTCAAAGCCTCCCAATTTATCACTTAACAGTTATTAAAGGAAAATGGTAACTTTAAAAGGAAAAACCTTGATGCAAAACTTTTAAACACATGGTGAAATTAATGTCACTAACATTATGATCAACTGGCCCGATATATTCCTTATATGAAACTTAAAGACACAACAGTCCACTGTGATATCCCTACCAAAAAATGGAATAGTTGAAATTGAGTGAATATCAGAAGATTATTCCGTAAAACATGAACATGGCCAAAGTTAAGACAGAGACTATGAGTTATGATATTATGAGTTTTAGAAAATAAATACTGGCAAACTGCCCTTATTATAGTCATATAGCAAATACATGTAACAAATGATCCTACGTTGGATTACCCAGAGGAACGTAAGAAGAAAATGAATGATAGTATGGTAACAAGTGATAGAATTTCAATACAGAATTTGCATTAGAAAATAGTGTGAAGCCAACATTAAACTGCTCGATTTTGATAATTGTGCAGTGATCATTTTTGTTCTTAGGAGACAGAAACTGAAGGATTTGGTGATAAAAGAACATACTTCCTGCTCACATAAATTCAGGAATATTGTTTACGTATTTATCATTTTTATGCAAGGGGCAAAGAACGATCAGAATAAGGGATGAGACTGTTTTGTTAGTGGTTAGGTATGGCACATCATGTGGAACAGCCTCTTAAATCCTGAAAAATACTATGTATGTCTCCAAATATCCACTACTCTCTTTAAAATCCTTCTGTTTGCAGCTGAAGCCGTGTGCTATTTTAAGAAGAAACAGTAAAAATTCTATGTGGTTTCCTAAACTTTTATCTGTAATATATAAATATATAAATATAAAAAGAGTCAATTTAATATATCTCTAGCTATTGTGAACAAAATACAAAATATTTACAAGTTTGAAATCACTATATGTACTGACCTAATCTAAACATTATTACATGATTAAAACGTTGCCCTTGGGACTAGAAATGTGTTACAAGAGTAAGTTGTATAAATACAGAAACAGTAACATCAAAATTATTTGAACTCTATCAATGCATATCTAGGCTTCAATTTTTAAAAATATACAACTCAAGCCTGGCACCTCTGATCTAATTAATCTTGTTGCTAGAAATCTTTAAGGCTGTTCTTCCACAGACCAGCTAAATTTCCCAGACACCCTTATGGTCCTCAGAGAGCCACAGCAAAAAGTATTGCCGAGTAGGAGGAAAACTTAAGGAGTCACTGAAGTGTGATGACAGGGAACTCTAGATAAACAAGAAAAACAAAGATTTATAGAGCAAATGTGGAAAGAGAATATGTGGGTGTGAAAAATAAAACTGGCTCCTGAGGTTTCACTATAAATACATTGTCATCAATTTTTCTGGAGAGGAGGCAGAAAATTGCCCAATGACATTAAAACGACTTCAGAGAGCACACAGGACAGGAATGATGCAGAAATAAAACTTCATCTATTCATAATGTTTATATCTTTATAACTGGACCAGCAACCCAATTGCCAGCTGCATTTTCCTTTTGTATCCAGACGATATATATCATATTGACAATAAATTCCACCCAGAATTAGGATGTGTGACTTTGCAATCAAGCACTTAATAATAAGGAGCAGAAAAGGTTATGTTTGGCTTATGCACCAGTAATATAGAGTAATATTTCTCTCAAAGTCATACAATTATATGGTATATAATACCCCAGGTCTTCACTGGGGCAAACATATCCAAGAACAAAAAATAACTACACAGCCAAATAAACTATATTCTACTTTCAATGCAACCATTCATGAGTTAAAATTCAACACTGTAGACAAATAATAGTTTGTATGTCGGTATGTTTTCCTGAAATTAAGACAATTTTAAGGCTCATTACTTTAATTTCTAGTAACTATAAAATTCTAATGCCGAGGAAGTGCAAAAAGATACTTTACAATTCTTACTGCAGGAGCAAAAAATGGCTCATTTTGATTCTATCATTATGGAGCCACTACACTTTGTTTCCCTTAGCATATATAACAAAGAAAATGATAGTTTTAAGACTAAGACATGAGCAAAGTTCTTAAATAACATATAAATCTTGAACAACTGTGCTCGTCATTCTCAGAGATCCGTTTCTCCCATTAATTGTAGAGGAATAACTAAGGGCGAGAGCCAGCGGTGCCTCACGAGGGAATTGCCATCTCTGGGGGTATTTCCTTATTTTGCGCATTTAGAAAATCCACAAGCAATTACACACCAGTAACAGTGAAAACTTCTAGAGGCCAAATGTTTTGCTTCTCCACCAAAACGAACCAAGGCTCCTTAATTAAAAGGCTTATTTGGGGGCTAAAGAAACAAAAGCAGATGAGAATGGAAAATCTCGTTATTTCACAAAATAAGAAAATGGCACAGAATGGTAGAAAAATGTCAGACATAAAAGAATCATCTTAAGGGGTTCATGATGTCAAATTTAAGCCACTTTGATCATCAAAATAAGTAATGATAAAGCTTATTGAAAGAGTGGAGGGAGAAAAGAATTGCATAGTTAAGTATGTAACTTCCCACACATTACTTAAATACAAAGGACAGAAGTGTGAATTTACAGTTGACAAACCCTTACAGGCAGACACCACCTCGGTCATATGATCAAAGTTATCATTACTAAAATGAGGACAGAAAGAACTGAATGGTTGGAGCACTTTACAAATTAAGTACCTTTTATTCTTCAGAAAAATAAAGTTCAAGAAAGACAAGTACAGTACTGAACTTTTTCATACTATTACAGAGTAAGAGGGTGTATCTTAATTCAATGTATATTTTTGGATTATTTCCTAAACTTGAAAATTACATACAGATAGATGATAGATAGAGATGATAGATAGATAGATAGATAGATAGATAGATAGATAGATAGATAGATAGATAGATAGATAGATAGATGAAAAATATGAAGGAGAACACTCATGAATATGAACTCTGGATTAAAATAACAGAATATTATGTTTATTTTGGAAATTCTGCAGTGATCATTAACACACTTGTCTTAGTTAACTCTCATCGCTGCGGAATACCCAACACACCAGGTTGAAAGGGCAATGGTTGATTTGCCTCACAGTTCCGAGCGGCTTCAGTCTGTAACCGACCAGCCCCAAGGCAGGGCGCCAGAAGGGCCTCAGTCGCGGCAGGGAAGCAGCAGAAGTGGCAGGCCAAGTGGAGGGTATCACTAAGGAGAAACAGTGCTTGGCACCCACGTAGCAGCAAAGGCAACAAGGGACCTTCACAGTGCCTTTCCAGTCCTTTTCTCCTTTTCACACAGTTTAGAGTGGGCAGCGCTGAGTGCTCAGCACTCACGCCTTTAATCCTCGTGCCCTCAGGGCAGGCCCCACCAGGAATCAATCACACACTTAAAATTCGGCCACCTGTAATCACATGAGCTTTAAGGGGACATGTAGACACAAACCATAACACGACTTGGGGTTTTTTGTTTGTTTGTTGCAGTACGGGGGATCGAACTCAGGCCCTTGTGCTTCCAAGGTAGGCGCAGTCCCACTTGAGCTAAATCCCCAGCCAAACACTGCTTGTTCTTCATAAGTATACAATAGCATACTCAGAGTTAATCAGAGCTGATCTAGCAGAAATATCACTCGAACACACAGAAAAATAGTAAAACATAAATTAAGGCAATTACTGACAGTAGTAAGGAGAAAAGAGCCTTGTACTATCCTTACAGCTTTTCCTAAAATCAACATATGTCAATTTTTTAAACGGCAATTAATATTTATTGTAGCATATTTTATCACAGCCAAGATATGGAATCAACCTGCCCATTGACAGCTGAGTGGATAAAGAAATGTGTGGAGAGAGAGAGAGAGAGAGATGGGGAGACAGATGGAAAAAGAGAGACAGACAGAGAAGGAGGGAAAAGAGGAGAGGGAGAGATTACTACAATCACTACACTAACTCAATAATAAACAAAACCCTACCATCTTTGACAACATGAGTGAAACTAGAGGGCTGTGTGATAGCAGACAGACACGTAGGATGGGATTTCACTTTACAAGGAATTTACAAGCGCAAAGTAGAAGAATGACTGCAGCGGAGCCATAAATAAGGAGATCCCGGCCAAGTCCAGGCATGTTAGATTTGGGTTGGAGACAAAGGACAAGGCAGATGTGGAGTCTGTCCTCCCTTCACTAGGAAGAAAGCAACACTCTTATTGACAAAAACCGAGACCCAGAGGACTCTGCACAAACCTTTTCCCAATAATACCTTTTAAGCACTTTCTCGTAATTTAGCTGCTTTTTCACAAATTACTATTGTTTCCAACTCAGTATGTAAGTGATTAACTTTGTTTCTTCAGTTTGTTTCTTTTACAAAGACTTCCAAGCCATATAAAATCTGCTTTAAATTAAATCTATATCCTTCTCCTATTGACATGACTTCTTAAAATTTATTTATCAACCCAACCAATAAGAAACCCCAAGCAAGAAGAGGTCAAATTCTTCCTTGTTTCTGTCCAAAAGTTACAAAATGCTAATTTTAGCATTACAAAATGCTACTATTTTTGCTATAAAGAATAAAGAAAAAGGGGCAAATGCTATCTATGTGAAGTGATGGATATTGTAATAAGGTTGCACGTGGTGATCATTTCAGAATGTGTGGGTATATGTGGATACAGGAATTCTTAGATACACAGATATACCAAACTATCATTGTGCATGTTAAATGAATACAATTGCTACTTTCTAATTATAAGTCAATAGAGATAAGAAGTAAAGGTTAGAAGTAAAATAAAAATATGTGAGTAGAAAGATAACATTAACCGATAACATTAACCCCACTCTGCACCCATCTCAAGCTTCTCAGTTGCAAGTAAATTACAGAGATATTTACAACTTCTCACAGGAGAAGCTGCAGCATCCACTATGTGTCTACAGCACTGGTTACTTCAATGTTTTCCCAGTTTCCCAGATTAACTCTCAGTGGAAAGAAATAATCAAGCTTTGTATACACTATAAACAGTAGCCATTGAACAATCCAGCCATCAGTATGACACTGACAATTAGGGTGCCCACGTGTCACCTCAGCTTCTGAACAGAGTCAACGTGTCTGAAGACCAAGTCTCTGTCACTGAATTGAGAAATATGCACTAAGTAGTTATTGTAATGGTCACATTATTTGCCTGAACTGTGGATTAGGAGCTATCATGACAACGAAGGCCAGGTGAGAGGCACTAAAATGCACGTAGTCACCTTGTCAAAGAGTGGGTAACGACAGCTACAACTAGTATTCCAGTTGGAAGTGGCAGAGATGAGGGTAGTCCTTACAGTATCACCTCACGGTGCCATCGCTCATATCCTTTCAAACTTACTGTGCATTCCAGCAAATGCGGGGAAAATGATAGTGATGAGGTTGAACCTTTTCTGGTTGTATTGCTACAAAACAAACTTCAAAAATGAGAGGGTGAAAAGACGACACAATCTTTAACCACAGCTGCTATAAGTCAGAGGTCTGGGCGCTGCTGAAATTGCTCCTCTAAGTAAAGATTCTTAATGAAGCTACAATGTCCATGTAGAGGGGGACTCAGGTCTGAGCTCTGATCAAAGAGCCGGTCAATTAGAAATGATCTACTTTCAAGCTTCTTCTGACTATGGACAGAACTCTTGTTTGCATGGCTAAGATTTCAGCTTCTCACTGGAGAATGCTGCTGTACAGTCCACCATCAGCTTTTCACCACATGGATTTCCCTAACACGGCCTTTACACTGAGGTAGCTCGCTCCTTCACAGGCAGGAAAGGGAGCCAAAGGAAGGCAAGCTAGTGCGTCAACTAGTGATATGGAGTGCAATTATCTACTAAATCATGCCCAGGCTTCTTGGGTGATCCTACTTAACTTCCCTCAGACCAACTGTTTCCCTGTGTTTCAATTTGTGTCGATGAATTTTTGACACCGTCAGATGCTCAAGGAGTATATTCTGGTAACATACTCTCATGAGAGAGACAGACCAGTCTGGTCTTGGACCAGCTACTGTCAAAGGACCAAATGACTCGGACTATGGCGTGGCAGGGTCCACTGACCCAAGACCATCCTCAGAATTTAAGAGATCTCTCCTTGTTTCTTATATCTGCATTTACTCTGGATCAATTACCAGACATTTCTTCCTTAAAGGACACTGACACTGTTCTCTGAAGAGTAAGCTTTGTTCTAACACTGATGAATGCCTGGAGATCAGTTGAATGCTGTGTCCTACTATTAAGTGGAACTCAAGTCAACACTGGAGGATATTTGACTGGACGTGTGAATATCATTAAAGTCAAGATATGTCATCAACAGTACAGCAACCTTCAATATGTTTGTCACCTACCACTGGTTAGAATAAAGAAGAAAAAGGATTACACAAGGGCACAGATTCAATAAGGAAGAAATTTGAGGGAGCTACTGTAGTATCTGTCCATCACAGTGAACTTCAATAAACTTCAAATTATTGCTGCTGCCATATGAAATATACTCTAATTACTTGAATAGGCAGGGACAATTCATAATGGTAAGATAAATCTCCAGAGGTCACCACCATTATAAATCTCTATGGACTTGACAAGATAGCTTCAATTTAGGGACTAAGCCAGTAAAACAAAATGAAAATTGAAAATGTCCAATTTATGTACTTCAGACACATTCCTAAAAGTCTATCAAAAGTTATAAGTGAGAATCCTTACAAACACAAAAGGTCAAAAATATCAACATCACAAAAAACATAATTTCACATGAAAATTATAAGTAGTTTGCTGCTAGAAATATAAAATACCACGAAAATGTATCTTATGAGATGCCCTAACAGCTGAAAGGTACACAAAAAGCAACACAAATATGCTATTATGATGACTTTAGTACGCCATTAAACTTGTGGCTTACCAAAGAGATAAAAGACAAACATTACTTCGTATGTAGTCAAATGATCCAGGCACATATACAAAGAATGGTAGAGAGAGCACAATGAATAGTTATAAGCAGAATCCCATGTGAAGACACAAACAAAAAGATACTCCCGAAACGCTAACACCTCATGTAATTGAGACAGACAGCACTTTCCATTCTCAAAACCAAGAATATGTATAATTTAGAATTTACATGGAATACATAAGGGATTTGTTTACAGTAAAATCACAAAGACTACTTCTGTGAAGTTCAACATTTAAAAACATTTTGATGGCGAGAATATTTTTTAAAAGTTCCTTTCACAAAAACATTTATTGATTCATTCAACTGCAAGCCTCCAGTTAAAATCAAATTTAATTAAAATTAAAGCTTACATATTAGTTGTAAACGTATAACAATTATTTAGCTTTTACATTCTTACTCTATGTCTTAAAACTATAAAAGTGGAATTCAACATCTATCACTTAATTTGATAACTGTAGTGGGGAGAAGGACAGGAAGAGGAGAAAAAGAAATAGGAAGTAATAAGAGTGATACATCTTATCGTTTTATCTAGAATTTCTACTTATAAGGCAATATACAAAACTTAAAGCTACAAAGCATGATCACATGTATTACCATTGTGATTTTAAATATATTTAAATAATTATAAGTGATAAAAATTTAACTATATTGAACTCATCTTAAAATCATGAAATGGAATATAAAAGTATAGTATTTATATAGTATACTATATCACAGTCATCATTGACCATTTACTATAAAAATAGTCATTTCATATGACTTAATGTCATGTATTTGTAGTATTTTCTGCACACTGAGATAAGCTTTAACATTTATTGCCTTTATCCTTCCTGTTTTCAAACTACTGATTGGCAAATATCACTTAAGTGATACTTTTATTCTTTAAAAATAAATTCTTTTAATATGCCAAATAAACCAAACATGCTTTCTTGCCACATCTTCAAAAGATTCTCACATACATTTGCCTGTCAAATTTAATCTTAGATCACAAATACTCATCTCTATTTAAAAAGACAACTTGTTGAATCAAATGTAAGTGTATTATAAATGTAAGTTTATTATAAATTTATTATAAATGTTGCACAGCATGTAACAACTTTAATACAAATGTGTCTACAGAACAAAATAAAAACCAAAAATGTCCAGATTAGGTCTTAACAGAGGCATGAATGCTCCTAAATCAACATCGTAGAAGTAAGAAGCCTTGTTTAACTGAATATGAGAAAGTTACATGCCAATAGTTAACTTATAGAACTATCTTGTCCGTCCTGCTCAAATACATTAGTATTTTCAACAGATTAGGCTTTAGTCTACTAATAAGAACATTTATGCTCTACCTACATAGTTTCTAGACTTATATTTATACTATGTGGATAAATTTCACTGCTGTTGTAAAGTTGTCAATCCAGCAGGATTAACTTTATGTCAGTTTGGAATGGGTCTTTATGCCTCCCCCAGGAATAAGAGTAAAGATATCAAGATCTAGCATTTTCTTTCACATAATTTTAACCTTAGCACTGGATTCCCACTAACACTCGAAGCAGCCTCTTAGAAAACAAAAAAAAACTTCATGTCTTAGCTGCTCAAAAACTAAAAGAATTAGTCATGTTCTTCTTGTTCTCACACTTCACGTTCAAAGATATGAAACAATTTGTTTGTTGATGAACAAAGAGGCCATTCCTGGGATTTAGCTGTTATGAATCCTGCTGCTTTATACATGAGCATGTATGTGTCACTATTCGATGGTATCTTTGACCCTTTAGGGGGTAACTAGAAGGGAAATACCTGGGTAAAATGGAAATTCTAGTTTCTGTTTTCCGGGATGCTCAATACTGATTTCCAACATAACTCAAACAATGTATAATGGTACCTTTTGCCTCATAGCCTTACTGGCTTTTGTTATTTTATTTCCTGATTATAAGCCTTCTAAAAAAATTTGGGGTTCCTATGTGATGGAGTACTACTCTGCATTTGAGAAAGGGTAAGCTTGAGTTATTTGTAGGTATACTTTGGAGTGTTAAAGGAAATTATTGGGATACACAAGCTCAAACATCTCATGACCTCACTTAAATGAGAAGCCCAGATTACAAACAAAGAGCAAGGAGGAGAAAACAGAAGCACAGAATGTGAATTCTTCAAATGAGAGGGGGAACAAAAGATGGAGGCATGAAGAGAAGACAAGGGGATGATAAAAGAAATGAGGCACGCTGTGAACATGTGCCAACCCCTGCCAGGAATGCGATCATTATCAGCTGCAAACATGGACAATAAAAAATTAAGCCTGAAAAGAATGACATAACAACCCTAATACTGCAGTTAAATCAACTGCACAGATCTCAAAGGACACTGGAATCCTATGCTGCAAAGACAAGACTCTGTGGAGAAGGGAAGAGGATGTGGAAGGGGCAAGAGGCAAATACGAGGGAGGGAAGACTGTACAAACATTCAAGATGCATAGGCACAGGTACCAGTGCCTCAGGATATTGATGCTAAACCTTCTGGTACAAAACGTTTGCCAGTGGCTCACTTCTACTATCCCAAGCTGAATATAATTAGTATATATCACAAACATGTATTAATAAAAAGAGGGAAATTTGATTATGTAATAAGATATGTTAACTTAATGGGGTTTTTTTTCTCCTTAATGGAGCTGGTTATAGGAGTGTCAAAAGAAGTGGTTGATTTCAAATTCTGGTGGGCTAATAATTAATTATGGATTCTAGAGGACAAGAGGAACCATGAAATATCTTCCCACAGAATAATAGCAAATTTAAAGTGATGCCTTAAGGAAGGACATGATTAATGATCAATGTTAATTTAATTTTTAAACTGCTATTAAACTATAACCTTGGCATCACTTTAGAAGTGGGAGTATTGAATTTACTTCTGAAAAACAACATTGATTGCTTCATGGTTCTGTTCACAGATTTATAAGGAGTGAATGTTCATTTTTATGGCATCTGTGAGATGTTTTATGAATAATCTGAGATTATATAAATACATGGATGGATTTGGAGCAAAGACAAATGTAATCATAACTAATGACATATTGAAAATGTTTTCAGAATCCTGAATTTCAGGAAGTAAATATTCACTTCAATTTTTCTTATCACCAACCTGACAAGCCACTATTACCTACTGTTCACAGAATTGCACTAATCTCCAAAATGATTTCTAAACTTCAGCCTTTCCACTTATAATTCATCTACCTGTAATTTAAGTCTTCTTCTCAAAAGTGCTTTTTCAAAAACTCCCAGTGACTTCTTTTTAATCTGGTATTTAAAACTTTCTAAATTTTTTCAACCACCTATCTCCAAATTCCTATGCTATGATCAAGTCACTCATAAGATGGTTACCTTTCCCCTTATCCTTTCAAGGTAAAATCAGGCAAAATAGAAGAGGGATAAAATTTGGGAAGTGATATGATCTTGTTTCTTAGATTTTTGTTTCTTGAGTCACAGGTTGTTAGTATATAAAAATAAATTTTTGAGATAAGATCTTACTACACAGTTCAGACTGACCTTGAACTCATTCATTATGTGGCCCAGTATGGCCTTCAACTTGTGGCAGTACTCTTGTCTCACCTCCCAAGCACTGGGGTTACAGGAGTCTGCCACTATGCCTGGCTTAGATCATTTTTTAAATATTTATTTATTTATTTATTTTTTGCAGTACTGGGCATCGAACTCAGGTCCTTGTGCATCCAAGGTTGGTGCAGTACCACTTGGGCTAAATCCCCAGCCCTATCATTTTTTGTTACTCACACACTAACTGTGCTCTAGGACCTGTATTAGCACTAAGCCTAAAATCACAAATAGCTTGCTGACCGGGATATGAACAAATATGGGCTGCTGTTGGGATTTGAGAGAGTCTCCAGAGTATGTCCTTTCCCTCCTCCTAAACTCAGAACTAATGGGGGAGGTGCAAATATGTTAGTTTTGTTATAAATGAAATCATAAAAGGATTGGTTAAGGCCACAGACTTTGCATGTCTCTTTCAGAGTTACAGAGCAAAAAGTCCTTTAAGGACCTTAAGGTTCATTTTATAAATCTCTCTGTGGCTACCATGGAAGCAATTGAGCTTGATATTCAGTTTAGATCCTCTATAATGTCACGATGACCGTATGATTTGTCTTCTGAAAAAAGACAATTCTAACAGTGAAAACACAGCGATACAAATCAGAGTCTCAGATAAACTAGAAAACATGATCGTTCTGGCTGAAACTGATGATAAGTCTTTAGAATCACTTTTGGGTCGGGGCGAGGTACAGAGGTGCATCAACTCCCTTGCTCTCTCTATATATTTCAGACTGTTTCTTACAGAATAAAATCGCTGATAGCTCCTTAGAGAATTTATCAGGGGCACCACCTACAAATGGGCTGATAAATCATCAAATTATGCACTCAGACATTTACTTCTTCACGGAGTGCTCATCTGAAATTAGAGATTTGACCCTTCCAAATTTACAAAAGATAGGAATACCTCATTCATTCTTTCTCACCATGTCTGTTGCTGAATGACAACAATTATGACGATTCTTAATTAAGCCAGATATTTAATACTTACTAGGTTAAAAGGATCTCACAAATTTACTGTGGTGTCTGTGTTCACATTTTTTTATATTTGAATCTTTGTGGAAGGAGCTAAGAGCATACGACCCGCACACAGGGCCTCAGACTCTGGAAAGCCGAGTCACTCCAGGTGCAGGTGGACGAAGGCCAGGGAGCTCCCAGACCTGGCGCCTAAGGGCGACGTGATGCGGTCTTTGTCCTTGGCTACTCTGCTGGTCCCTGCTCCCTAGATAACTATGTCGGTAGGCTGTCCTGGTTTCACACGTCTTCAAGACTAAGATGTTTCCTTAAGGCATGGAGCTGTCTCCTCCAGATGTAATAGGTAACTGTGACTTCATTCACCAACAATGGGGTTCCCCCCCCTCCCAAAGTTGTCCCATTGTCCTCGTGACTCTGTTTCACTGTTGTAAGAACCTGTTTCCAACCCAATAAAATTACTATTGGCCAAGCTTTTGGTCAATCTCATTGTGTCCGTGGTTCGTACACCCAGATCCCCTCCTCAAAGAAGGAGACGCTCACAAATCTTTATCAATACATTATATATACACATCGTGGAAAAAAATATGTTCAGATTTTAACTGATCTTTCAAAACTGAATAATCTCAGAACTTGCAATCATTCAAGTTTTGATTTTAGGAAAAAATCATTTTAATCTTGGGAAGTAAAACCCAAGTTTCAATAATAAACACCTCATAACCCAACTTGTCCATATCTCTAAGAGCACCAGAAAATCAAAGTGTAGATACGTGCAAGGACTATGGGACTATTCAGTTCTTCCACTCATCAAATGCATCTGTGGAGGACTTAGACTTTGAAACACTGGTGGGACAATTTACATTAATAGCAGATTCTTCTGTGAGCAACATTCACACGGGCACGCTCTCCCTAGATGATGCTTTGGCTTCGTCCTGCTCTTCTGGATTCTCTTCTGTTTCTCAAAGCCACTGAATCCTGTCAGTTTATTTCTCCCATTTGAAGAAACACTTACCTTTGTGATCTCATTGATTTTTTACTCCTACTTTCCATCTGGAAATTTGGCCATAATATTCTTCTATGTATTATACCCAAAATTGATTGTTCTAAGAAATTCTTACAAATTTAACTTTATAGAGTTACCTAAAATAAATGATTTAAGATATACGAATTATCGGGCTGGAGGGTTAGCTCAGTGGTTCTGGCGCCTGCCTCTCAAGCGCAAGGTCCTGAGTTCGATCCCTGGTAACCACATATAATGCTGGGCGTGGAGACATGCCCACCAATAATCAACACCGCATACCACAATGCCGGACGTGGTGGCTCACGCCTGTAATCCCAGCACTCGGGAGGAAGAGACAGGAAGATTGCTGAGTTCGCGGAGTCTTGCCTGGGCACCGTAGTGAGCTTAGGGCCAGCCTGAACCACAAAGCGAGACCCTGTCTCAAAAGCAAAAAAAAAAAAAAAGATGTTCTGCAAGTTTAGAAAGATTGCCAACTCCCAATGGGCTTAAGTTACCTTTACTTTGATTAACTACTGAGGCATCCATAAAGAACAATATATGTAACATATAAAGCAGTAACACAGTTCCCATGTCTCTCCAGTCTACAAAAATATGCTTAAAGTTCAGTGGCAAAGGTAAGTTGCTCTATGTAAATGGCCAGGTCAGAAATCTAAAGTAAAGCACAGGTCACTATTTTTGATATCATTAGACTTGTGTATAAAAGTCTGGACATATCTTTATACTTCAGTTACAGTTACTGTGTTATATTTCTCATGCATTGTCTGGAGTGGAAATAAAACTTGAGGATCAAAAGATCTTACTTCTCCTGAGTAAAGTGATTTTGTCTAGAGAAAATACTTTCACTCTAATACTTAATCCAAGATTACTTTCTACTTACTGTTCTTACGTGATACCCCTTTAGTTTTACAATATGCTCCTAAAAAATTTCTTCAATAACTATTCTGAAAATTTCAAGAACATTTTCCCCCAGCATAAAAGCAAGATTTGCATCTAAGTAATTGAGTCATTCTGAAACTGACCCAATAAAGCAGTATTTTATGCTGTTCAAAATTTTTTAAATTTTTATATTTATTGGTACATTGTATGTACACATCATGATCACACTCATATTCTACAATATCCTAGTCTTCAAGTAGTGCTTTCCCAATTGGATTACTTACACTCATTTCAATCTGCAAACTGAAGGAATAAATGGTAGTATGTTTTGTTTTGTTTTGTTTTGTTTTTATCTTGGTTTGCCCAGGGTTGGATATTCTAGATTTCCCATAAGCTCTCACCCTTTGTTGGTCTGTTGGACTCTTTGAATTGACACTATCTTAAAATAGTACTTATTGGAACTTGTTTATTTATAGCATTACTTTAATAGGAATTATACCCTACTATTTTAAAGGCATGTGCCATACGTGTGTGTGCATATACTTTAATATTGTATTTGTTAGCTTTAAAAGCTGAAATCTCTTATGAAGTTCCTCTGCCCATTGTGTGCATTCTTCAATTCCTTCCAAATGTATTCTCTCTTATTTCTACAAAAACAAATCGTTGTAGTAACTTTCTTTCCTTAAACGGAACACTCCTAAACCTAGGAGATTACCAGAAATGGAGAAAACTCTCCCAATTGTCACAATGACTGAGAGCATATTTGGCACTGGTGAGTTAGAGGCAGAATATCAAATATGGCCATGAACAGGATCACTCTCCACACGGAGACACTGTCCTTGAAATCCCAGTACTAAGAACACACTGTGGACAAGAGGCATCTGGAGACTAATCAGTTTCCTCTAATGTAAGTCTTTCCATTGACTTTATCACAATCTAAATTCCCGGACTGATATTCTGGATACAGGTACTTGTTATTTGTTTTGCATGTTGGTTTGCAATGTTTCGGCTTTCTTCCTAATTCTTTTTGAGTAGGAAAATATCCCCAAAGACATGGAATTCCAACATACTTTTATGTCATCTTAATAAAACTTTCTGGGTAAAACCGCAAAAAGCTTTTCAGTTTTCTCCTCCTTAGATTGTAAACGGCGAAATGTAAAACCTCTGAGACAACAGATGGGCAGTTCCGGCGGGGGCAAACCTATGGCACACCTGTTATTTGTTTTTAAGACAAAAGATATTAATGTATGATTTTTTTTTTCCTAAACCAAAACTCAGTTTTCAGGTTTTATCACAAGTCTGACACTTGGTGATCAATAAGTGGATTCGGGCTTGCAGTCTGGGTACTCCATAAGGTTTGCCATCACTGGCCTCGTCTATAATTTCCCCATTATTCCTACTTGTAAATAATTATTTACTTTTTTAAAAAAGTCTTGTAATGTGTCAGTCATGGCTGAAAACTCAACCATGGAAAGCAAATAATGATTTTCTATTCATAATGAATACCTAGACACTTTCTTCTCAGATTTTTTTTTTCCAGTGCTGGCCTCAAACTTAGGAGCTTTCAACACTGGACTCCATTGTCCCAGCCCCTTTTGATACCTGTGTGTATGTGTGTGGTACTCAGGCTCGAACCCAAGGCATTCACTATGAGGGGCATCCCCAAGCCCATTTTTCATTTTGAGACAGGGTCTATCTCGGTTCTCAAATTTTCCACGCTAAACTCAGATTTGCGATCCTGCTGCCTAAGCCCTCCTAAGAAAGCAAACCTATTTTCTAGGGAGGCTTCAAGTTGCAATCCCCCTACCTCAGCCTCCCATTTAGCTTGGATTTCAGTTTTAGAAGCTCTTTTTAAATGCATCCTGATAACTGAGAACTGTCAGAGTTGAAAAAAATAGATCCAACCATAACTACCCAACTTTTCCTGCAAGTCATAAACAAGGTATCCATCTTTTGGTTTCCAAATACTGTTTCTTTTATATTTTTCAATTGTTACAGCAAATATGCCACATGTTGGGAGCACCAAAGAAGCACCCCTTTCCTAAGCAACTAAAAGAGACAAATTCAATGAAAATGTTTGGTCTGTGTTTTTGTAGTTCTGAGGATTCAACCTGGGCTCTCCAGGCCAAGCTACATCCACAGCCCCCCTACCTCCACCCCCGCTTAAAAAATTTTAGCACATATTCCAGTATGTACTGTCTACCTTCCTTGTGTGAAGTATAGGTACATAAACATCTTAACCCCTTTTATTATCTCCTTTCCCACCCCTCCCTCCACCTTTCTTGATCTGCTTCCCCCTTGAGAAAGACCTACCACCTTATTACCTAAATCTCCTTTATTTCTACTTTGCAGCAAGACTTTGCAACAGGTTGCCAAAACTGGTCTCAAACTTGCAATTCCCATGCCTGCACCTCCCCAAGTAATGGAAATACAGGTGTGCACCACACACCGGGCTCATGTTTTCTTTCATGCTGTCAAATTCTTGCAGAACATTAATAGGGTGGGACTCACATGAGTTTCCTGACTAGTTTTTACAACTTCTGTTAATCTGAAGACTGCTAGCCCACATGAAATATGGGCTTTGCAGCATGGACACACCTGCCCACAGTGAATTCTCTCACCAACCCGAGGTGTAAAAGGAAATCAGACTAAATACGCAGTGCTTACAGATTTTACACAGATTAGTTCCACCTAATTGAAACTTATATAGCAGTGGAGACTATTTGGCCACCAGGAAAAGGCATTACAAAGGGAACAAGAAACTACTCTGGTAAGGAGTTCTGTGCATGTTATAAATGAGTAAAATCTTCCTAACAGGTCTTATGGAGCAATGCACATAGAAAATTTTGAGACAAAACTGCAATTATTTAATTCCTTTTGAAGGAAACCATGTCAGGGGTGGCTGCAAAACATAGACTTTAGATTAGAATCTTAAGATGTGACTAAGATTTCATTAGTGGAAAGGTTGGAAAGTATCTTCCAAGATACTTTCAAGAGCACACTACAGAAGCATAAAACAATACTGTGCCTATTGGACAGCAAGTAAGTTGGTATAATTGGTGAAGTAAATGTGGAATGAGGAGGAAGGTCTGGTGGAAATCGACTGAGGCAGGGAAGAACAGGACAGACCATTCAAGGTCTCACATGGCGAATGATGAGTTTGAACTTTATTCCAATGACTACGGGACACAGCTCTCAGTTTGAAGCCGGCACAGGTCAATTAATTTCCATGTTAGTTTGTATTTATTTCATTATGGAAAAAGAATAGAAAGTTTATGGAACCGGCAGCCAAGTACTGAATATTACCATAGCCCAAATTAAGGATGATTGTCCTAAACCAGGTAAAGGAGTCTACTGATAAGAAGTTAAGTCTGAAGCTGGGCACCTCTCATTCCAGTTCTCAGGTGGCTGCAGTAGGAAAATAACGAGACTGAGGTTATCCTGGAAAACTTAGTGAAGTTCTCTCTCAAAATAAATGGAGCTCAGGCTGTAGATTTAGCTCAGTGGTTCCAGCACCTGCCTAGCAAGTGCAAGGTCCCTGTTTCGATCCCCGGTAACCACATACAACAATATCGGGTGTGGTGACTCACACTCACCAACAATCAGTACCACATACCTCCCTACAGGGCATGGTGGATCCCATTTATAATCCCAGCACTTGGGAGGCAGAGGCAGGAGGACTGCTGTGAGTTTGAGGCTTGCCTGGGCTACATAGTGAGCTCAGAGCCAGCCTGAAGTGCAAAGAGAGACCTTGTCCCTAAATAAATGAATAAATGAATGAATGAGTGAATAAATAAATAAATAAATAAATAGGGGTTGTCCAGCATGCGGGAGGCCCTGTGTTCAACCTTTAGTACTGCAAATAAAAGTTATGTTCAAGAACTGTTTTGGAGGTGACACTGGACTTATTAACATTTTAATAAGTGGGTTTAAGAAAGTGGTCTTTGCTAACTTCTAGAGTTCATTACTTGGTGAAATGATTAGCCTATAAGCATGATTAACAGAAAGAAGCAAATTTTGGGAAAAAATAACAATAAATGTTTGACTAAAACTAATGAATTTTAAATGTTCAATAAGTGCCATGCAAAGAGATACTGATTGACTATATCATTTTACATACCAAGAAATCAGATCCAGAGAAACATACAGCTATGGCTTATCAGCACATAGGGAATATTTTTATATGTGTCTTTTATTGCCTTCTATGTTTCATGAAAAAGTTCTTCCCATCCTGGATGGAAGAGAAATATTCAGAAATATTTGGAGGAAACCTGCAAAATGATAAAACAAAGTAAACTGAGAAAAGATTTCAAATAAGGGTATTTTGTAAAGACTTCATTTTCCCTCATAACTAGAAAATTAGAGAACCACACTCTGGAGTCCTGCAGTGGTTTATACACTCAAGGAGCTGTACTCCGTCAGCATTTCTAGTTTAACCTATTACTGTAACTGGGTTTCTTGCTCATGCTCAATGCTTCGCAGGTGCTGCCGCTGCACCTCTATCATATATCCACATTCTACACAGAAAAAGAAAAAACAATAAAAGGAAAAGTACAAAGTTTCAGTAAATGTAAGGAAAGCAAATCTTTTTTTCAAAAACTAAAAATTTAGGTCAATGGCAAAAACCATTCATGGCCGTAGCTGAGAGTTAGCAGGCCATCTCCCTTCATCTCAACACATCGCTGTCTTAAGTAAACAGATTTCACGTTTGTGAAGTATCCACCTAGGGAATCTCCTCGCACTAAACAAGCTTTGGTGTAGAGCTTTAGAAAACAGAAATCTTTGAGAAGAAATACTTCAGAAGACCATTAGAAACATGAAGAGAACAATAGCATGCAATTCAATCAAGTTGGCAGTGAATAGAACCCACAAGTATGTAGAATTTGTATGTAAGATAAATGAACACATTTTAATTTTAATAGTAAAATGTATTGTCTTAGTTTTGCATGCTGCTGGGACCAAAAAAAAAATCCAACATCCGTAAATTCAAGAAGAGGTTTATTTTGGTTCAGTGTGTAGAGGTTTCAGTCCATAGTCTGATGGCTCTAATAAAGGACAGCATAGCAGAGGGGCATGGCAAAGGAATAGCTTCTCCTGTCCTGGTGTTCAGGAAGTAGGGAACAAGAAGGAGGGCCTACAAAGGAGATAAACCCTTCTGGGTCATGCCCCATGTGAGTGCCCTGTTCAAACCAGACTCCACCTCTTCACAGCAAGTCCATTGGTCTCTATATGCTAATCCCCTTCTAAAAGCCCTGCCTATGACCATACATAGAGAAAATCTTGAAATAAAGCAGAGCATTTATCATAGATGTTTTTGAATATTATCCATGTTGTTTGTATAACCTGTTCTTAAAGCAAGTTGAAGTGTGAACAAAACCACATATATGTGATATTTTTGTCACGGAGGGGAGCTACAAATTTTGTATATGTGTCTTTTATCCCCTTCTATGTTTCATGAAAAAGTTCTTCCCATCCTGGATGGAAGAGAAATATTCACCTAAAACATTTATATTCTTTCTGTCTGAGTTTTGAGAGATATGTCTGTTTATTGTTTCTAAAAATTTTGGCAGAAAAAATAGTATTTTTTCCCTTAAAAAAAAGCCATAGGAGAAATGTTAAAGTAATAAATGAAGAATGAGGTAAAGTTCAGGCTATACCTTTGAAGCCACTAGGCAACTAACTCAAAGAAAGTTACAAGAAAGTACATCAAAGAACCATCACCTAAGAAGTCCTCTTTCCATCAAGTCAGACCTAGAGTAAGTTTGGAATAAATCAAGTCTATTTGAATGTGCTTAAATCTTTTTGCAAATTTGCTTGGGTGGAAGAAATTATCCTTTTTTGTTACTGCAGTATCATTTGTCCTTTTATTCCCAGTTGACCTTGTTGATCTTCGTATGTTAATACATGCTTCTCAAAATCCCTTGCTTCTCCACCCTATTACTTCTTATTTAACCTATAACATAAGTCTGAAATTTTGAGCCTTTATGAATGAATACAGAAATTAAGACAGTTTCTAAAATAAGCTGTAGCAACTTCAAATATGTTTAACGACACAGACTGATAACCTGTAAAAGGATAGAGACTTAAAGAAAATCAAGACATTATTATTATGGCAAGAATTTCAGATGATGAGAATGTTTCAATTTACAAAAGTGGAAAATAGCAGTAAACATTACTGAGAGACTACATAAGAATATTAACACTATTCCTTAGATTTAAAATAAAAAATATTTCTGAGCTCTAAAGAGCTATTTGAGTGGAAATAAGGAGCCTGATACAGACGAGAGTTTAAAGATGAGCCCTAATAACTAAGAACAGAAATTATGAGAATCTCTATGGAGGAAAATTTAATTTCACGGGTCCATATCATAAAATGATACAAAAATTCACAACCTTTCTGGAAACACAAATATTAGTCTAAATTTATATCTATATTTAGCTTTTTCTAGCAGTTTTTTGTGAAATTTGCTTATTTATTGTTTTATAGGACCCATTGCAACATCACAGTCTAGAAAAAGCTATGCAATTCAATCCCAACTGCATCTCTGGCTAGCTATTAAGACTTGGGTAAGCTTCTTAGCTTCTCTAAGTCCTTGTTACCTCATTATAAAACTTCCATAATGAAACTTCATTCAAGTACTTGGGAATTAAGTGAGATTACATATGGAATGTGTCAAGTAAAATGAGTATAGAAAGGGCACATGAAATATTAGGCAGTTTAAAGTGGAAACATAATTTTTATTTTGTCTCTTTTTTCTTCCCATAACAACACTCTGTCTCTCCTCTCTTCAACACCTGCTGGTTTACTTCTGCTGTAACTGAAGTCGACTTCCGTCAGTTCATCAAGATGGCTGCCAGGATGACCTTTCTGACAGCTAAGTATGATCTGAACATGCCTTACTTTCAGCCATTAAACGATTTCAGTAATTCCCCAGTTTCCAGAATGAAGTTCAGATTCTTAGATTAACATGAAATACCCATCATGTTCTGATATTTGCCTTAAAATCATAGCTCCATTTCCTACAATTTTCCCAGATGAACATTTCTAATCAACTCTGGAGAACTTCTTGATGTCCCTGAATATCAGACTTTATTCTACAAATCACTATGCAGACATATTACTGTTCTGAGAACTTTTCTTATCTCTTTTCCAAAACCAGACTAAGCCTGTACTGTAAAAATTTTGTGGATCATTCAACTGACTGATACGAATTTTATTTATGACCCAAGAATATCACAGGTGTTCTTCTTTCTTCTGGATTAGGTTGAAGTATTGACACAAAGATACATTGCCTGGGCTCATATACTGGCTTCAATATATATTAGTTAGCTTTAAACTTATTAATTCAGTCTTTATAATTAACTACCCTCATCTGTAAAACTAGGGACACAATTAAAAAGTGTATCAATTTAGATTATTGTAAGGAATAAATGAGCTGATACAATATATGTACTTAGCAGTACATGTTAGCCGTTAATATAGTGTTACGTAGGTGTTAGATGATTATAATCATTCAACTGTACTATGTTCTCTTTGAAATTTTCTGTTAAAATTGATAATAATAAATCACATTAAATTTGTGACCTAAAAATCCTTAATATGGAATAAGAAGTAGTTTGGAAACTCAAAAAAAAAACTCACTGAGTTATGATAAATTAAGTAAAATTATCTGGGGTAGCTGTGTACCATTATTTACATCTTCTTACTACTAACTAAAGAAAATGAACTACTGTAAATATCAGTATGAATAGTTCTTTGACCTATACAAACCTCATTTTATAAAAATTTTAATATATCTTAATAGAAACTTTATGAACAGAATAAAAAATGTTTTAAAACAGTTCAGAAATTACATGTATTTTTTAAAAATCACGTAGCTCATACTTGGAAAAGAGTTGCAGAAATACACTACCTTCTTATCTACTGGGTTCTCGCCACCTTCTCTCCTCTGAGCACAAAGTGCTACTGTTACTGGTGTGAGTACTTCAGAGTAAGTGCTTCTCACAATCCTCTCTCCTTTGCGTTGACTGCCGCCTTGTCCACTACTGAGTCAGAGGTCATGAAACACAGTAACATGATACTTCTAAATCATCACATGTGCTAGCAATCAATCCTAAAAAAATACCTGATACAATACAAAAGAGTGATTATAAAAGATTCAATGAGACTCAAGAGTGTAACTTCACTATTTCACTCTATGATAAAAATTCTTTGTTGAAATTCCAATGGGCTCTGGCTGTTCATACATAAGTGGAAACTCATTGCAGCTAATGGGAAGAGTAAGTGAAACTATTATCTCAGCATGTTTCTTTATTTGAAAGTGTCTTAACAAAACACTGTCTCTTGCTGGGCGTGGTGGCTCACGCCTGTAATCCCAGCACTCGGGAGACAGAGACAGGAGGATTGTTGAGTTCGAGGCTTGCCTGGACTACATAGTGAGGTCAGGGCCAGCCTGAACTACAAAGCGAGACCCTGTGTAAAAAAAAAAAAAATAATAATAAATAAATAAATAAAAACACTGTCTCTACAAGAAGGTTCACTTTCAGAGGTAAAAATTATATAGGAAAATCTCCCTACTACTTGTTTGGTGGACCCATAGAGAAGAACTGGAAGAACATAGTCTCAATGTCAATCATTCTCCCAGTCTTTTTGCCACTGCCAGAGAAATATTAGAACAGATTCAAGATTATCTTTCTGATTCAGTGTTTTTTTTCACATGGTTTCCTACTCAAGTTCCTATCTCCAAATTTCATTTAACATCCAAACTATACTTCTAGGTTCAGTCCTGACTCCCACAAATCACTTCCAGTGATACTCTCTTTCTCACTTTGTTGTTATGACCTAAGAAAATATGCACTAATCATGGGCTTTTATTTTTCCATATAATATTTTAGGTTTACTAAATATGTTTTCTTATCCAAGTCCCTTTTACATCACTAGTGATCAGAAAAGTAGCTTGTCTTTGGAAAAGAATGAAATAAGATAACATATATGATTGGAAATGAATGAAATATTGCTTTGATTTATAATATAAATTGACATAAGTCCTTAGCTTTCTTTGGAATCTTTCAGTATAGAATAACTGCTTTAGTTCCCAACTTCTGCCATAACAAAGTACTACAAACTGGGTGGCTGAAAAACCACAGAAAATTAACCATCTATAATGTGCATCTCAGCACTCTGTGAGGCTGAAGTAGGAGTACTGCAAGTTGGAGCCTAGCCTGAGAAATTTAGTGAGATTCTGCCTCAAAATTTTAAAAATTAAGCCAGGCGTGGTGGCTCATGCCTGTAATCCCAGCACTCGGGAGGCAGAGACAAGAGGATTGCTGAGTTTGAGGCTTGCCTGGGTTATATAGTGAGCTCAGGGCCAGTCTGAACTACAAAGCGAGACCCTGTCTCAAAAAAAAAAAATTAAAATTAAAAAAAAAACTGTATGGAGATGTAGCTGAGTTAATGGTCCTGGGTTCAATCCCCGATAAAAATTAAACTTTTATTTATATTTGCACTAGTTACAAGTCCAAAATCAATGCAGTGTCATGTTTCTGCCAGGTTTCCATTGAAACATAAAAAGACAAAAATCCTCCCTCCTCTCTTCCTAGCTTCTGGTAGTCTCGGTCAGTCCTTGACACTGCTTAGCTTTCAGTCCCTCGCTCTTATCTCTGCCTCCACGGGACATGGACTTCTCTCCTGTCTGTTTTCCAAACAGTTGACCTGTACACTGCACATATCTATGTTCAAATGTCTCACTTCTGGTAAGGGTCCAACTCATACTGAATCAAGGCTCACGTTCATGACTTCATCTTGGTTTGATTTCATCTTCAAAGATACTATTCCCTTTTCAGGCACCTGGGTTGAGTCTTTGACATATTTTGGAGAAGGATCCCAATTCAACTCATCACAATTTCTAATGTTTTTCATGTAATAAGCACTAAAGCATGGTCAAGAAATAGAAAAACCTACATGAGGTGTTTTCATAATTTAATTGTACCTATTACGTACACAACAATTTAATATTTAGCAACATATGCTTAATTTGACCCATGGATTTAATGATTTGATTTATGCAAACTTTCTACTGTATCATTGCCTTCTTCCTGTTCTTTCTGAACAGCTCTTCATTTTCGTTTTAAACGCCTACGATCTGAAGCCACTAGCCTCTGTGACTTCCCTGTTAACGGGCTGAACCAATTCCATTTAATCAGTAATAAAAGTTGGGTCCATTAATCTGTTTCATTACACATCACAGAATAATGAAACCCAAAAGAAATAGAAAAGATACTGTACAATACATTCATTTTCCTCTTTTAACCTAAGTCCTTGGGTCAGCTGTTCAATTTCTTTGAAAATAAATTTAACATAATTCAAATTTATCAACCAACAGTGATCCAGATTAAGTCCTAGCTGTTGAGTGTCTCTTCGGGATATACCACTGTATCAAAATTTAAACAGCAGCTGTGAAAGCTGAAGGAGCACTGCATCAAATAAATGGTAGGTGTAGCTATTGATAATGATATAAAAATTCAAGGATAAGTCATTAATATTACAGACCAAATGACAACAGATTTGTGATCTCAATCAAAATTGCTTCCAAGAAGAGTGAATGATTAGAGTATTATCCAGTCCCAGAGGAAAACGGTAAACTCCCACAATATTAAATGCTCCAAAATAGTATAATTTATATTGGATGTTACTTTAAAAATTCCATTTGAAATGCTTTATACCCACTGCAAGGTATCCATAATGGCATTCACAACATAGTAATGCATGAGGACGCAGCACAGAGATTAATATTTGATATACATAATTTTGAAAGCATTTCTATCTGCAAGTGTAACGACCCTTTTAAAACCCCACAAATAGACATTCACATCGATGTTGTAACTTACTGAGAAAATGTATTGCCAAGAGTATAAAAAGAATTTCGCGGGCTGGAGATTTAGCTCAGTGGTTCCGGTGCCTGCCTCGCAAGCGCAAGGTCCTGAGTTTAATCCCCGGTAACCGCATAAAAAAAAAAAAAGAACTGAGAAAAGAATTTCGCTTCAATACTCTTCATAAAAGAATATTCCTTTCATGATGCAATACAGAAACAAGACTGAAAGGTTTTTAAATATTTGATACTACACAATATATATTGCTATTCAACATCTAATAAAAACAAGTTGGATCTTTCATTGTTTGACCCACTTTATTTCTCTCGTCATGGTCTGCCCTTGCTTCTCCTGCTTCTGATGCTCTACACACTGGCACTCCCGTCCCTGCCAGAGATGGCAAACATTTAGAGCCTTCAGGAGCAAACGGCCAGCTTCATCACACTTGCCACTGGCTCAGCTCCACTGACAGTACCTATTGTCCCTTTTTCCAACTGTCCTTTTATTAGCCCTCTTATTAGCCCTTTTATTAGCATAGCCCATTTTTATCTTACCCAGTAAAATATAATTTGTTTTTCCTGAGCAACACGGTATTATAGTGCTAGCTCAGATGTTTACTAAGAATATTTTGAGATCATGTGGCATGAGCTACTTGACTCTGTTACCAGATATGTAAAACCAGTGATAATTGGTGCACTAATGTTTGAAGCATTATAATGTAGTTTCTAAAAAATCACTAGACTACAGTATGGCGTGAACAAATAGCATCCCCTTCCGAGCACTTCTAGTCGAAGAACAACTTCCAGAAAAATGTCCAATGGTGCCTAATGAATAACATCTACTCTCTTCCCAGGCCAAGCCCCACTGGAAATAAAATTCACTCATCTCTACTAGACTCTTTCCCTCTCTGGCAATTGCTTCTATATTTTACCAATTCCCTGCCTTGAAAAATGCTCCTTTGGATTTCTCTTTCTCAAACAAAATCTGTCAAGAACATAGTTCACATCACAATTTCATCTATCCTGTCACCAGACTACATCCTAAAACTTCTGACCCATTAATCGCCTCCATGATGTTCTCTTTCTGTCACCTACATCCTATATCCTATATCCTATATCCTATATCACCTACAAGCCAGCCATGTAGTTCACTCATTTGATTTCAACTCTTCATTAAAGAAAAAAGAAGCACCCCCACCCAGAGCAAGCTTCTGGGTGAGTAGTACATATTCAATAAATGTTCACTGACTTAAGAAACATCTTCCTTGTAAGCTATCATCTAATCGGTCTCCAAAAAAAAAATTGAAAGGCCCAGGGAAGAATTCATAATACTCACCCAGCATTGACAAGGAGCTAGGTTCAATCCAGAAAGAGAGAGAGAGAGGAGAGGGAGAGAGACAGAATATGTAAAGAAATGACAAAATCAAATTATCCTTTTTACAGTTAATGTGGTTCTATAAAGAATCCATGAAACAGGAACAAATAAGTTCATTAAAATGCAACATAAAAAATCAACATACAAAAGCCAGTAGGTTTTTCTAAACACCAAAACCGATTTTGCTGAAAACTAAATCAGTTCAGAGCAACAACATAAATACCTAAGAAAAATTTAGACAAGAAAATGAAAGCCCTTTAACAGTGCTATTTACAAAACACTAAGAATTGAAAATGGTAAACATGGAAATATCCTTGATGATGGATTTGGGAATTAAGACTAAAATCCCTGCTCACCCAAAGTTAAGTGTAAATTCAATACAATTCCCATGGGAATACCAATAATTTCCTTCAAGGAACTAGAAGAAAAAGCTTAAAATGCACATGAAGCCAGAAACCCTAAGAGCCAAATCAATTACAATATCTGATTTCAAGATGTAAAACAGAAGCACAGTAACCAAAACAACATAGTACTAACATAAAATCAGATACATACACCAATGAAATGTAGTATATCAGAAATAAATTCACATTGATAATTTACAATTATCAACACAGACAGTAAAAACACATTGAGATAGGATATTTTTACAAATTATACTGAAAAAACTGGATATACACAATCCCTATTTTTCACCATGTACAAAATAAATTAAACATAGATCAAAGACTTGAGCATACAGCATTATACTACTACATGAAACTACTAAAAAAAAGCCTGAAGAAACAATCCAAGATATTGGTATAGTCGATGATTTTTGGAATTGGACCCCAAAAGCACAAGAAATAAAGTTAAACACTGACAGTTGGAAGCACATCAAAATAAAAACTTCTTAGAGCAAAAGAATCAAACTTAAAAGGAAGAAACACCCCACAGAATAGCAGAAAAATTTTCCCAACTCTATGCCTGACAGAGGGTTAATATCAGAATACAAGAAACTCAAAAAATTAAGAAAAAAACAAGTAACTCAATGAAAAGCGGGCAAATAACCAAAATGAAAAGAAGAAAGATAAAGGCCAATAAATATTTGAAAATAATGTTCAATATCTGAGCCCTCAGGAGAATATAAATCAAATCTAAGAAGATATTGTCTTACTGCAGATTTAATGGTTAGTACCAAACAGCATAAAAGAACAAATGCTGGTGAGGATATGGAAGAAAAAGAACTTTTGTATTGGCTGTTATTTACAGTATATGAAATTCATGCTTCTCTTCAGGTATTCGTACATATGTACTATAACATAATCATTTTCCATCACTTCCTCTGTCCTGCCTTCTCCCTACCTCTTCTTCTTCCTACTCCAAAAAGTCTGTTGCCATGTTTATAATTTATAGTTGGGCTCCTTGTGTAAGAAAAACTACAGATAGATCTTGAGACCACATTAAGTAAATAAATCAGACAGAAATTTGAAAAGAAATTCATACACCCTTGGTAGGAATGTAAACAAGTAGAGACATCAAAGAACATATTATGAAGATTTCTCAAAAAGTGAAAAGTAGATCCACTATATGATCCAACTATTCCATGTTTGGCTATACATGGTATGATCAAAATATGCAGTGACTGTAATAAAAAAATTTATAGTAAAAGACATATTGCCATTAACGGTTCCTCAAAATATTATTCTCCTTTACTATGAATACACTTACCCATTGCCCCTGCCACTTTTTGAGACAATTCCCAAAATCCTGTTTTGTGGGTGCCTTCAAAAAATGTGACAAAAAATCTGGTGACCGCTGCTGCTGAGAACCATCAAACAGAAAGATAGCTTCAAAAAGCCCTGTGGTGTCTCCTGGTCCATCTCATTCACCAAATCTGCCACCATGTAACTTCCAGGTCTTCCCCAAAGTCAAACAGACCAGGTAAAGTAAATATGTTTAATTAGTTTAGGACATTATGCAGCTACTACAGCAACAAAAGACAGGAAAGAAGACTTCTAGAACTGCTTGAGAAAGAACCAAGAACGATGGGACAGATCTGTTTCAATAGGAGGAGGAGGGACACTTTGAGGAAAATTTGTGGTAAAATTTGTACTTTACAGTAATAAATATTTAAAAATTTAAGTATTGACTATATTTTAAATCATATCTCATATATATAAGAAATGTAATTAGCATACCATAGAGACACGTTCATGTCTATATTTACAGCAAGGAAAATCAAAATACCTAAGATATTACCCTGGGTACTTATTATGAGGTAAATGGTTAAAGAATATATAGTATAACTAGGTGACAGAATATTATTCAGTTCAGAATTCTAACAGGAAATTAGAATCCTGTTATGTATAGCAAAATCAGCTAGGAGACATTGTCTTAGGAAGGAAGTCACATAAAGTCAGATATCACGTATCCCTCCTCATGTACTGAAGCTTAAAATGGTCAAAATAAAAGTATGATGATTACTAAATACTGGGAAGGGATGTATAAAAAGATAAAATTTGATGTGAGCATGCTGTATGCACTTCATACTATGTATAAAATTAACACACATGAATTAAAAATAAGATGCAAGGGCTGGAGATTTGGCTCAGTTGTTCTGGCACCTGCCTCGCAAGTCCAAGGTTCTGATATTGATCCTGGTAACCATATACAATGCTGGGCATGGTGACTCACGCCCACCAGTAATCAGTACCACATACCACACTGCCGGGCATGGTGGCTCACGCCTATAATCCCAACACTCGGAGGCAGAGACAGGAGGATTGCTGAGTTCAAGGCTTGCCTGGGCTAAATAGTGAGCTGAGGGCCAGCCTGAACTACAAAGTGAAACCCAGTCTCAAAAAATAAATTATTAAATTTCCTTTGGAAATCTCCCATTCTAAAAAGATTGTCATACTACTAGAGCTCATTTGCATCTACAGGTGCTCATATCAACAAGAAGATCTGGTATTTGCCTATCTGTACTCTATTGATTTCACTCCTTAGGGTGTCCTCCAGGTGCATCCATTTACACATAAATGAATCAATCTTGTCATTCTTTATGGCAGAATAGTACTCCATTTTATTTAAAAAAAAACACATCTTCTTTATTCAGTCTCCAGTTGATGGGCATTTGGGTTGTTTCCAAGATTCAGAGATCACGAACTGAGCTGCTATGAACAAGGGTGTACATCTGTATTTCCACTGTGATTTTCTAAATTCTTTTGGGTATATTCCTAGCAGGGGGATGGCAGGGTCAAATGGAATAAATATGATTCTGAAAGAAAATAAAGGAAAATGTATATAGGGGGTAGGGAGGTGTGGGTGGGGATATGGGTAAAAATGAGAATTGACTGTGACATATACTGGTACAAATTCCCCAATGTTGTGTGTGATTGTGAGATGTATGAAAATTATACCAATAAAGAATGCAATTAAAATAAATAAATAAGATGCAATAGCAAAGGCATGTGGATAGTAGAAATAGTATTCAAAGTAAAAGCATAGAAACTCTAATAAATGACTGTGACATAAATATATTGCATTTAATATATGAAAAAAGAGAGAACTTCTTCCTCGTGTGTTCACAACTGCCAGAAATTCTTCTACAGAAAACTCAATAACTGCCATAATGTAATTTATATATTTATTAATTTAACATTTTATTATTAAAGAAAAGGGAAACTATAAAATCAAACATCTAAATCAGAAAACCAAAGTATTTTTGGTAATAAAAAATAATACAACTTTCTTCAGCCAAAGAAAATAAGAAAATAAAGTTAAAATGACCTTGAAAATATTTCAAAGATTTAGAACACAGGTAAATTAGTATTAAAAAGATAACTTTAAAAAACACATAAAAATAAAAATTAAGGAACTGTCAATAAAAAGACATACTCAGACAAAAATGTTATAAAATAAACTATTAATCCAAAGGGAAAATATGTATTAATCATTAATTTTAAAACAAAAGATCATGTATATTTTAACTTGAAAAATGGATACATAGAATCCAAAGGTTTTGAAAATAACTACTCACAATGTGCCATCCAAGTCATGAGTAAAAGAAGTACACAAAAAACTAAATATGAAATAAAAACAAAAAGTTAAAAACTTAAAAAGCATACAAACTTTGTGACTCAACAATAAAATGGATTTGAAAACATGGAGAAAATAAACAAGTTTGGAAAATTAACTCCATTTGCAACAAAACTTTA
Organism: Thryonomys swinderianus; assembly: GCA_004025085.1. Taxonomy (NCBI): domain Eukaryota; kingdom Metazoa; phylum Chordata; class Mammalia; order Rodentia; family Thryonomyidae; genus Thryonomys; species Thryonomys swinderianus. The sequence continues at coordinate 34,659 of PVIC010001739.1, read as the reverse complement.
AGTCTTTTTGCATAGAAAAAAATAGTGATGAAATTATCCCAAAAATGACAGGTGGAAATTTATGAATTCTTCACTAATATAAAAGTATCAGCTCTTCTAGAACACAGAATTAAAAGTAAGAAATTAAATTATTTTTAAAGCCAGAATAACAGATACCAAAACCTGTCAAATATTTTACATTTCATATTAATATCATTTATCAACTACATTTAACCCAACATGAAGTATACACAGAAAAGATAGTAACAGAAATAATATATCATTTCCAAAAGAATTTGTCTTGAATTATGAAGATTAATTAAAATCAGAGAAGCTGTAAAATAATTTTACATTCAGGGGCCTCAGATATATGTTATATCACTATAAATATTAATCTGATAGAAACACAAAATAAAAATGGCACATATTTCCTTAATGTATTCAATCTGTTCACCTCAAAAGACTTTTAACTGACACTGTACATGAATTACTACTCAATGTTGCTCTACATAATAAATTGGAATATAAAATTTGAAAGTAATGTGAGTGAATTTACCTACAAAACAGACAAAAATCCAGAAAAATTACTGTAAAATAATCCAGAATGACACGGGGTGAAACAATATGCCTGAATCACTGAATAACTTTGAAATAAAATAATCAAACCAATTTGAAAAATGTTTTTTGTTCATGAATAATCTATGAACTATGAATAAAATCAATTAGCTATCACCATTAGCAATCATAAAATAATTAGTAGAAAAAATTTCATTTAAAAGAGTACAACAATGATATTGAACCTACAGACAAACATAAACTGAAAAGTCTTTTTGTCCTCAAATTTTAAAATATGGATGGAGAGAAGTCAAATAATTTAGAATACAATGAGATTTCAATAATAAAAGTCTTGAAAAAACAGATTTTTAAAGATGATATAAAAAATGAACATGAATTTTCAGGGAACGTCTTCATGAGGAATGTCCACAATTAAACATGATGGTCCATTAATGGAGCATTAGGTCATTGAGTAAAGAACACACCATGACTAATTTATCTATGTGATACTCTAAAATGAGATGTTTTAGATCTCAAATCAGTAAGAATAAAAGTAGTACATTCTAAAGAGACATTGAAGAATGTACCTATAAACTGAAAATTGGACCTACTAGGTCTCATACAACGTACTAGCAAAATTTCCAAATGAATCAAATATTGAAACGTCAGATTTTTAACAAGGATATGTCATACAGGTGCACAAAGAATGACCCTAATTTCCTCTTGCAAAATCACAATGATCAAATAATCACAGGATCTAATTTCCCAATCTTAATGTATGTTTTACTTAAAATAATTTACAGCTGTTCATTTTCACGTGAAGTTCTAATCTTTGGCCAGTGATTTCAGGATTCAAATACAGCTCAGACCAGGCCATTAATTTGTTCAGGATGTCTATAAAGAGAGAATAATAATATGCTACCAAGCATTAGAAGAGGAAGGAACTTTCAAGACTTCTAAGCTCTTTTTCTTTTCTTGATACATTTTATTAGTACTATACACACACACACACATCACAATTACATTCCACAATGAGAATTTGCACCAGTATATGACACAACTTAATTCTCATTTTTCCCCTTCTTCTGCCCATCCTAATACCCCTGCCCCTATTTATACAAGCTGTTTCCTTTATTTTTAACATCAATTTTTTTCTTTCCTTATTATTCACCCCTAAACCCCATTTCCCTATTTACATTTACTATTGCACAGTATCAATCATGCATTCTAGAACACATTTACAGCTTCAGTTTCTCATATCAGAGAAAATATATTTGCACATCTTTGACCTATTTCACTTATGAGTATGTCCTGAAGGTACATCCATTTGAGTATAAATGATTCAATCTCATTATTCTTTATAGCAGAGTAATACTCCATTTTATGCTTTTTAAAAACCACATCTTCTTTATCCAGTCTAGAGTTGATAGACATTTGGGTTGTTTCCAAGATTGAGCTATCACAAACTAAGCTGCTATAAACATGATTGCACATAGGTCACTGTGATATGAATCTTGTAATTCTTTTGTTATATCCCCAGCAGAAGGGCAAGGTCAAATGGGACCTCTAATCCTAGTTTTCTGAGGAATCTCCACACTGGTCTCCATAATGGTTGTATAGTCTACATTCCCACCAATAGTGGAGGAGGGTTCCTTTTCTCCACAACCTCACCAGGGTGTGTTGCTGGCTAAATTCAAGATAGCAGCCATTCTTTGTGGAGTGAGATGAAATCTCAATGTTGTTTTCATCTGCATCTCTCAAAAGGCCAGCAACATTGAGTTTTTCTTCATATACTTTTTTTTTTTTTGAGACAGAGTCTCGCTTTGTAGTTCAAGTGTTCAGGCTGGCCCTGAACTCACCATGTAGCCCAGGCAAGCCTCGAACTCAGCAATCCTCTGCCTCCTGAGTGCTGGGATTACAAGTGTGAGCTGCCATGCCTGGCTCTTCATATACTTCTTAGCTGCTTTTACATCTTCCTGTGAAAAATATCTGGGGTTTTTTGGGTTTTTTTTTTTTTTTTTTTTGAGACAAGGCCTCACTTTGTAGTTCAAGCTCGTCCTGACATGGTGCCCTGGCTCACTATGTAGCCCAGGCAAGCCTGGAACTCAGCAATCCTGCCACCTCTGCCTCCTGAGTGCTGGGATTACAGAAGTGAGCCACTATACCTGGCTTCTAAACTCTTTTATACATAAACAAAAATGGATGAAGCTTCCTGAATCTGTGTACAGTTCCCTAGATGGGAGCTTCCAATGAGAACAATTTTTTTTTTTTTTTTTTGAGACAGGGTCTCACTTTGTAGTTCGGGCTGGCTCTGAGCTCACTATGTAGCCCAGGCAAGCCTCGAACTCAGCAATCCTCCTGTCTCTGCCTCCCGAGTGCTGGGATGACAGGCGTGAGTCACCACGTCGGGCATTGTGGTATGCAGTATTGATTGTTGGTGGGCGTGAGTCTCCACACCCAGCATTGTATGTGGTTTCTGGGGATCGAACTCAGGACCTTGCGCTTGCGAGGCAGGTGCCGGAACCACTGAGCTAACCCTCTGGCCAATGAGAACAATTTTAACAAACATTCTTTTTAAAGAGGTAGGTCTTATTGGCTCTGTGGATATTTGGTTTGTTTTTGATTTTGTACACTGAGGCACTCTCTGTGCATTGCTCCTCACAGGTGGTCAACAGTCCTCCTTGCAGATGGTTGGTCTTTTGGATGCAAAACAAGGACTGTGAAGAATAAGGCTTGCATAGGCCCCCCAGTGATTACTTTACCCAAGGATAACCCTGTTTCTCCGTGTTACAGACACTACATCTATGACCTTGAACCTTTAAACAATTCTTCCCTTTGTTTTCACTGGTTCTTAAATGTTGTTTTCCTTGAGAGGTTAACCTTCAGAAGTCTCATATATTTGCATAATTTGAAAATTTTAAAAAGTACACTGAGGATTCCAAAATCCATAAAATATATCTTTATTCTGTGAAGAATTTGACTCCAGATCTCTAGGTACAGACCAAACTATCTGAGTTCAACTCCCAGGCAAAGCAGGTGCAATGTATGTGATCCTGGACAAGTTGCTCATGTTCACTGAACTTCAGTTTCTCCACGTAACTCAACCAAAGTAACAGTACTTCATGTAATTTTTAGATAACTAATATTTGCAAAGCCTGGAACAGAGTCTAGCATAAACTAAGAACTATGTGATTGTTAAAGGTATGAAAATAATAAATCAGAGTGTCTTATGATGAATACATTCCCAAGAAACCCTCCAAACAACTTACTCATATGCAGCAGTACACATCTGTCACTCCTAACGTTGATGGCCTTCTAGCATTTTCCATGAACATGCAGAAGTCGACAGTATGAGACACAAAATGTGGCTCTTATAAGTTTGATATATTTCTTTCTAGAACACTCAGAGGTGATAAAACGCATAGGGTACAAAGTAGAAGCTATCCCAGAAAACTATGCTATAGTCTCCCAGATAAATCTCAGTGATAGTAGAAAAATTAAATTGCAAGCCACACACCCCCATTCCAACTCTGCTGGCCCCAAAACTAGTCACCATAGTGATGAGGAGTCGTTATTAGTTTAGAATTATAAACAAAACACTTTCTTTAGCAACTTAAAGAAGGAAGCAGAGAGAGAACTTGGGTAAGACACATGGGTAAGACATCATACATTATCTGACACCCACTGGGAAAGAGAAATCTGACACTGCACAGTTGGGGACATTGACCAGAAAAAATAAATCATTTCTGAGCTTGAACTTTGCAAAATGAAGACTCTCCAAGAAACCCACTACACCCCATTAGCTATAAAACATTCTGACATACAAGAGGCAGGCCATGATACTCAGATAGCTCTAGTTAGGAAAACGTTGTGCAAAATTCAAAATATTTTTTATCAAATAAAAATCAAGTTCAATAAAATCTGATAGAAGCCAGAATAGCTTATACTAGAACTGACTTTATTGCCACAATAAAAGATTAATATTAAAAATGACTCTTTTATCCTGTTAAAATAGTTTTAATAAATTCAGGAATTTCTACAAGCAGATAGATATATTTCTTTATCCATACACACACATATACATGTACATTCCAGTTTGAAAAATGGAGTCCTATTTTAATTATATCTTAACAGATATAAATTATATTCTTAACTATGGGTACAGCTTGTATATAGATGTCCCTCAAAAGCCTCACGCGCTCATAGATTGAACTTTTCAAAGGTGGCTGAATGTAGAGTGTGTGTGGTGCTGGAACAGAAGATGCGATGCTAGGGTATTAGTGGTACAACACTAGGGTTAAGGGTGTTCTGTCCTGAGTGTGAGCCTGGATAGAATACAGGGCACAGAATGAGAACTGCTGTTGCCACTACTCGCTGCTGCTTCTTTGCTATTTCACTGCTTCATTTCCTTCCTCCCACTATGAACACTTTTTCCTCAGTGACACCTCCCTGTCACCTCCCTCTGCCTTAGTGTAGCCACCTATGGCCTGAAACCTTTACAAACTGTGAGCCAAAAGACACCTTTTCTCCTTTAACTTTGGATGACCAGTACTTTGTCTCAGCAACTGGAAAAAGTAACTAAGACAGACACTATCTTCTTAATTCAATATTCTACATGAATTGGATTATATAAACAGGATAAAAATGATTATATAAAGAGGATAAACAAGGCAGGCAATGAACAAAAGAGTGGACAACCACCCCTACAGTATTATTTGAAAACTAGCAAAAGACCAGTCAAATGGAGAAATATTTTTTATCATTCCATTTTATTGGCTCATGAATTGGTTCTCTCCTCCTTAAATATAGATATTAAAACCAATCTTGCATTAGAATAATAAATGTAGGGTAGAGGAGGATTATTTAAAAATTAAGTCTCTTCTTAACACATAAAATACTTAGCAATATAACAATCATTTAGCAGCCATTAAATACATATGAGCTGTTGGTTATTATTATTAATCCTTACAATGTAAAAAGCTTCTGCAGTTCTGGCAAAGTCAGTGAATTCAATAGATGAGATAGTTGAGCCTTTATGCCTAATAGCTGGGGAGAAAGGATTACCAACCTCAGTTATTGGAAGGGGAAAACTATAGAGCACTCTGATGTGACAATATCAAGGTCTTAGAAACCAGATCACGAATCCTCATTTGTAAAGACAAAGTCTTTTGGGGAAGGAAAATTCAGCTGGTTCTTCTTGTGGTTTAAGTATCTTCCCCAAAGTGTTTTGTTTCTAAAGTTAACTTTCACAGTAACATTACCAGAAGACACAAAGACACCATGAAAGACAGGTGACACCAGGGAGTAAAGATGCTATAGGACCACAGAGATGGAAATTGCAGGAATATCCCTGAAGCCCGGGGATGCATAGAGTCACAGGCAACCACTACAAGCTGGAAAAGATGGCCAGATCCTCCCCAGAGCCATCAGAGAAAGCTAGATCTTGCCAACATCTTGATTTTAGACTTCTAGCCTGAATATCTTTGAAAAATATTGCCCTGTTGTTTAAGCCACAAAGAACTTTATTATGACAACCCTAGAAAACTAATACAGATTTTGGTTTTAGAGGTCTGCCTCACATATGAAAGCCAAACATGATGGAGATGAAAGATTTCTGCTTTGTGTTAGTTTCTTCAGAGTTCCATTCACAATCCCAAGTAATCCTAATATAAATCCATAAAGTTCATAAAAAATCTTCACCACAAACAACTTCTCCAAGCAATGTCAGCTAGTTCCCTCAAGCATTTCAGACATGTCCTATACATCCAGAATCACAAGACGTATCAGTATCTTGATTACTTCAAATTCTTGCCTAATCTTATTTCCTCCTGTTTCCTGCCTCTGTCTCTCCCTGCCTTTCTTTCTCCTTTCTTTCCCTCTCCCCTTTGTGTTGCTGCCTTTTACTTCTCAATTTCTCAAATTTTTGTTTTGAAATACTTCCCTGAAATCTCTTCAGGAAATTTATTCTAACCATCTCTCGTGTCTCCAGCTGGCTTTCTCAGCTCGTTAGATCCCCAGGGCCTATTTGTTCTCTTCTATATACAACTTTCACTCTACTTTCTCCAGATCCCTCTGGAAAAAAAAATATAACAAAAGACGTTTATCATCCAGCTCTTCTATATATAAATGGTTCTAATATTGCGGTCACAGAATCACCAACACATGAGGATTATGTGGGAAAACAAAATTTCTAGCCCCATCCCAGATCTACTAAATCAGAAGTTCTGAGATTGCTAAGCACCATTTTGCTTGGTGAGATCTCTGGGCAGTTGTGATGCATGATGAAGTTTAGAATTCCTGTCACATATGATTCTGAGCAAAGCATTCCCCAGAGGGAAAGAGTAGTTAGCATCTGGGTCAGGGGTGAACTGCACATGTGTTGATATGGTTGCTCAGTGACATAGTGAAGGAGCAGGCACTGTGTTCCAAAATCCCTTACTGATGTCTCTGTATACTGAACTTTGTTACTAATGTCTATTCAAACGACGCACAGAAGGATCATTATCAACTGGTTAACCTCATTTGACTCATTTATTCTGCAAATATTTATAAAAATTTTTCTAGGCCAAGGAGATGTTGCGGTCTGCAAGTAAAAGACCTTGTATCACAGAGTGAAATATTATAACAAAGAAGACAGTAAATAAAGTGTAATTAGTATAAAATTTTAAGTAGTGATAAGATTTATATAAAAAACCTTTGGAAGGGTTTAGGTAATGACTGGGTTGGCTTGACAGAGGCACTATAAAAGGGAATGTTTGAACTGAAAAATGAAGTTTGGGAAGAATCCTTCAACTTGAAAACAATATATTTCAGCAGAGAAAAGAAGAAAATGCAAATTTCAGTGCTACAGGAGAGACTTAATATGAACAATTCCAAACAAACTGCAAGATCAGCATAGCTGCCACAGTGCTAACAAAAAAGGAAAAGGGTAGGAGCCGGGTGAAGAAACAAAGGCCCGATCATGAAAGTCCTTGAGGACATCCCTCGGGTTCAAGTTTTACACAGACTATTATGTGAGTACTGAAAACATTCTCCCCAGAGAGTCCGACATGATTTCCTAGTCCTGAGTGAGGCATGAGCGGGAGATCACCTAGCAGTCTGGTGGAGAAACAAAAACCACAGACACTGCCAACTTGCACTAGAACCGCAGAGGCGGGAACAGACAGGTCAGGGATATATTTTAAAGTAGCATCTAACAGAACGCGTAGGTTCATGAGATAGAGGAGAAAGGAGAATTACAAATTTGACCCAAGCCTGGGAATTTTATAAAGACCCTGAATCAAAATAAAATTCTGAAAGAGGCCGGGGATGTAGCTCAGTGTGAATGCCTTAACTTCGGCCATCAGCACAGGGGAAAGAACAAAACAGCCGTGGAAAGGGATGGTTCTGAAGACAACACAACACATAGTCCACGTGGATAAGAAGTAAAACATGCGTGGGTAAAGAGAGGTCTCCGGAAATTCCTTCCCATGAAATGGAATGTGCACGTAGAAAGGCAGTGGCAGGACTCAGGGTCAGCACCCAGTGATAGCTGTCAACAACATACAACACCCCCTGTTTGTGGGGTGTTTGTATAGCACAGTAAATTGCCAGATCAACAGGACCCCACATTCTCTTCCTGTGGATACATGGATACCTGTCAATGACCTACAAAAATTCACAAGTGATTTTCGAACCAATAATGGAGAGCTAGTAACTTTTTTCCTGGCTTCACTAACATGAGCTTCACAATTAAAAATATTTAAGATATTCAATGGGATGATTTGATATGTGTACTTTATAAAATAATCACCATATCAAGGTGATAATATATGCATCATCTCACATCGTTCCCTTTTTAGTGATTACAGGATATATCTACTATGATAGCAAATTCTAGGAAAATTAAAATATAGTATCGCTAACTATAGGCATATTATTCTACATTAGATTTTTGGAATTTGTTCATCCTGCATAACTTAAACTGTACCTAAATCATAAAATTTAGCCCCCCCCAAGTCCCTAGTAACCACCTTTCTACTCTTTGCTATTACGAGTTTGACTATTTTAAATTCCAGTTAGAGACATTTTAGTACAGAAAGTTGTCTCAAAGAAGTCATATTTTAGATCTGTTTTTCTTATGTGTCCAAATGAGCTAGAAGGAGTATTTATGGCTCATGCATTATTATTCATAACAAAAGCACTATAATAGCAGTAGATCCACAGCCAAACTTAAATGACTGATACAATGTATTATATGCTGTCAAGAGGGTTGAGTACACATGTTCTATTGCCCGTAAATGCAGTGTGTAGGAATAAATAATGCAATTTAATATATTTTCTTAAAATGTTTCTATACATCTTCTTCTCCAAGGTATTAAAATAACATATAACTCTTAATATTTCTTATATTGTAGCCTAAGGCCAGAGAATCTATTTTGGGGAACTTGTTAATATGGACCTATTAAGCAACTCTAGTATTTGTATTAGAGAAATAAATTAATAAGTATCAGTTCTGTATATTGTTTCTGAGCATTCTAATTCTAAACAGATGACTTTTACATTTTGTATATAAAATTTTCATATTAAAAGTAAAGAAAACCCAGAAATATTTAGTTCAATAAGAAAGAAAACTAGTACCAGTAAAATAATGAGAGATCCAATAAATTTCATGGCTTTTACCAAAAATACTAGTGAATATAGAAATCAGTCTAAGAAAAACTTGTAGGGGTAAAACATCTTTTGTAAACAATACATTTCAGTTGCCATTCACACTAGTAATTGTATAGCAAATGTGTAACGCATGTGCCACCACAAAGACAGGACATGTTATTATCACACTGCTTTGGAAATTCACTATAGCACAGTGATTAGACACTAAGTTTAATCATGCCACGATGGGCATTTGGCATTCTATCAATGGCAGCATGCTACCAGCCCCTACCACAGTGGTAGAAACTTACCAGTTCTTTGTAACTGGAGCTATTCCTTTGATTATTTGAGAAAAGGGAAAAATAATTGCATGTGTTATCTACATTTACAGAGGTAGCATGACTTACATGTGATTAGAGGTTTTTTTTTTTTTTTTTTTTTTTTTTTTGCTTTTTTGAGACAGGGTCTCACTTTGTAGTTCAGGGTGGCCCTGAGCTCACTATGGTGCCCAGGCAAGCCGCCGCGAACTCAGCAATCCTCCTGTTTGCCTCCCGAGTGCTGGGATTACAGGCATGAGCCACCACGTCCGGCATTGTGGTATGCGGCATTGATTGTTGGTGGTTATGTCTCCACACCCAGCATTATATGTGGTTACTGGGGATCGAACTCAGGACCTTGCTCTTGCAAGGCAGGTGCCGGAACCACTAAGCTAACCCTCCGGCCCAGAGTTCTTACATATCTTACTACTCACAGATATCCATGTTAGTGAACACTGCTATGAAGTCAGGAAATCAGTATTCAAATACTTTTCATGATAATATTAATTATTTTGATGAATTCTAAAAGGATCTACTCAAAGAATGCTCTCAAAGATGTAAAGAATGCTTCATTGTAGAATGATCTACTAGCGAGAAGCCTTTCCAAAACAAAAAATAAGGTATATTATTACATAAATGTTTTATTATAATAAAGATTTTGATTTTCCTGCCAAATAATATACAATGAAATATAACTGAATATATTAACGTTTATAGAAGAATCAATTCTGCTATGGTCAGATGTTGAAATGTCTCTGATTCCCAATCTTCCCAAAATCCCACACTAGAGGGTTCATATCACATTTCCATTTTTGATAACTAACTTCGAGGATGATGATGACATTGACAGGAAAATTTGTATTTTAAAAAAGGACTCTCTGGTAGGGAATAGTACGATTCTGGAAAGCTTTTGGTTTAAAACGTTATTGAATTCTTTAGATGAAGGTGATCGTTTGTAATTATCTCAACCATGCGCCTGAAAAAGAGTAAAAATGCAGGCTATTTGGAGGCAATGTAAACTCAAAGTGGCTGCGTCCAATAAACTTCATTCCTTGCTTTAATGCAGATGTTTCTGTTGAGAAGCACCTCATCAGTTACTTGGGGGGGCCTCTTTTATTCATGTGGCTTTCACTTTGTCCTGAGTCCACATTCTGATGGTAAATAAATAATAAGGGAGTCAACTTAATACTTGTATGGATGTGTTTTGGAATCTTGCCCTGAAGTGACATGATACCACTCTGTCACACACTCCAGTGGGAAAAAATTTATAGGGATACTGAAAATACATTCTCTTTATAGGCCTAGGAATAAAAGGCAATATACAGCAATTTCTCAAATTGTGTTTGGCTGAGACTGGAGGAAATATACTACGAATGTGGCCGCAGGATGTGAGCAATCCTCAAGGCTGAGGACGGACTTCTGTGACACTGCACCTGCCTCACAGGTGAAAGGCCCTGAGTTTGATGCTGGTACTGGAAAAAAAAAGTGACCCCCTAAATTCAATAAAGGATTGTATTTAGAAAAAGTGGCTATATATGAAAAATTTCACTTTAAAACAATTCTATGACACTATGCAATCACAAGACTACAGTAGTTTAATGCTTCCAATATAGTATTAAATTTTCATAAATATTAAAATTAGCTTTAAATATTTTTGCCAGTAGGACAAATGGAATGACCACACTGAATTGATTAAAAGGATCCAAGTTCTTTTCTAAAGTTATTATTCTTCATTTACTGCCATATCCAAGTAAACATCCTTCCTAAAAACTGAAATGTATTGTTTATGTGTTTTGGCCCCCAGGGAAATATATAGCCCCATGGTATTTCTGAAGAAAATGGCTATTCATATTAAATCTAACTTTCCACAGTGGGAAATACCTCTCCTGTACTTTCTTTAAAAGCACTCTTTAAACTTGGGGAGGCTGATCTGTTTAAGTTCTTTATATATTGTAAATAAAAGCCCTTTGTCTGATAAACAGCTAGTAAAGATTTTTTCACTTGCTGATTGCCTTTTAGCAGTGCCAGTGACTTCTTTTGCTGTGCAAAAGCTGTTCAGTAGGATGAGATCCCATTTGTTGATTCTTTCTGCTAGTTCTTGTGCTATAGAGGTTTTATTCATAAAGTCTCTGCCTAAGCCAATGTCTCCAAGAGTTTTACCTGACCTGTTTTCTGGCAGGCTTACCGTTTCTGTTTTAATGTTTAATTCTGAAAGAAAATAAATGAGCATATATATATAGGTGGTGGGAGGTGTGGGTGGGTAGGGATGTGGGTAAAAATGAGAATTAACTTGTGTCATGGTACAAATTCCCCAATATTATGTGTGACCATGAGATGTATATAAAATGTACCGATAAAGAATTCAATTTTTCAGTGCCTGGCGTGGTGGCTCACTCCTGTAATCCCAGCACTCGGGAGGCAGAGGCAGGAGGATTGCTGAGTTTGAGGCTTGCCTGGACTACATAGTGAGCTCAGAGCTAGCCTGAACTACAAAGCGAGACCCTGTCTCAAAAAAAAAAAAGAATTCAATTTTTAAAAAACCACTTTTTTACTCCCTTGTTAAACTACATAAAAACTATGCAAAATGAGGAACTATTCATATTGTTTGGCAAGCCATACAATATATAAATACATGTGTTCAACATTTCAAATTAGACATCCACAAAAAAGTAGTTGCCTGAAGATAACATGTGGTGCAATTCGCCACAAAGACTTTTCCCAGCAAATACTGCTAACTGAGATTTGTAATTGAAGATTTACCTCAGTCTCAAAATATGACATTAATTTCCAATACATAAATGGCTGGTTTTCCCCTAGCTGCCACATTCTAATATCCTCAGAGTTCATTTCAGCTACAGACATGTTATTTTGACAGATGTTTCCAACAGAAATGATTATTTCAATATTAGCAGACAAACAGCTGTCTGAAAACAGAAAACTGGCCTTTTTATTTCTCCAAATCTTATGCAGGCCAGTGGTCCATTACCAAAAACAACTACAATTCATCTAGAACAAACATATTGATGTTATTAGGAATGGTAACCTTCTCCTTAATATTTATGGGAGTAAACTTTCTGAAGTGTTTTAAATTCTATGATTGTGTCCATGAAAATTAAAAACAACAAAGATGAGACAGAATTCTTATAACTCAGCTGAAAAAAATATAAAATCAGTAATAGAAAAATGTAATTTTTAAAACTATGAACTTTTTTGCTTTTTGAGACAGGGTCTCGCGTTGTAGTTCAGGCTGGCCCTGAGCTCACTATGGTGCCCAGGCAAGCTGCCGCGAACTCAGCAATCCTCCTGTCCCTGCCTCCCGAGTGCTGGGATTACAGGCGTGAGCCAACATATCCAGCATTACTATGAATATTTTTACTAATTTATGCTAAAATAACTTCAACTTTAAAAGAGACTTTTCTCATTATGAACCAAGGTTAGAAACAATGATAATATTTTTTGAGCTCTATGATTGTACAGAAAAATTATCTTGATCAAATTTTTACCTTCCAAAGAATTATAGAGCAAACTGAATAGCATAATTCATGGAACATATCTTATATTTCTACTTTAGGAGAAAGCCTAACTACTTGAGCTGTAATGAAGTGACTTCCTTAGAAGTAAAATCATTTTCATAAGCAATCCACAAAGTTTCTAAGGTAAAGACTCTTAAATATGACTATTAATTCTCTATTTTGATGTAATAGTGAAGAAAAAGAGATAAATTTGTCATTTCTACCAGCAGCAGGCTATCAGAAAATAACAGATATAGCTATATTGATTTCAGTCGATGTATTTCTGTCTAAGCCAAGTAAAACTGAATGACATTATCTATTTTTAAATTAATTTGTGCAAGCATAATAAATATAGGTATGCCACTTTACTACGTATATTTCTCTTAAGAGTTGTAACTAATTCTCAAGAAATATAATGGAATAAATTTATTTGAAACTTGAAAAGACTAATGATTGGCCCAAGGGCTTCACATATTTCATAGCAGTGAATATTTTTACATTCTGAAGTGCTGATTCCAGCAAGAAGATGAAGGACCAAATGAATTGGTTTCCATAGCTACACAGCTGTATGGCTTGAACAAATGAGTCAACCTGTCTAATAATAATCCTTAACTCACAGCACTATAACCAGTAATTTTGTCAAGTTCTTATAACAGCACCTAACCCACACTAAACTAATACTGATACTAGTCTGATATTTATCAAGTAAGAGAAAAGGTTCTATAGGAGAACATGAAAGAAATATATAACCTGGTATCACCATTTTTATTCTAAGCCAATGAGATTAAGCTACATGATACATTCATTTATCCATTAAATAATATCTTTACAACATCATCAGCATTTGACAATACTTTTCAGAACTGTATATGTAATAATGAACAAGAAAATCATGGCTCAGCCACCAAAGATCTCAAAGATTTCTATCATTAGAAGGCATTATACAATGTTTTGTAGTGAGAACTACAGTGAAGCAACTTCTTTACGCTATAAATCTAAAATTAACATTGTCAATTTTAATCAAAAGGTTTTTTTAATTTCTACCTACAAAGCAAACTATAGTGTACATATTGACAGGATTTAATGGATCCTCTCTCTCATATATTTGGTAAAGTTACTAGGTCAGAATTCAAACACCTCATGTTATCCTCTCCTCTAACTGTGACAAAACACAGATACTCTTTTGCAGATTCCTTATATCTGTACTATGTACACTTTTTCTTTCTCAGTGCTTTCTTTCCTCTCAGAGAACCCTCTTCTAGTTCACTGCAAAATATATATACTTCATAAAAGCAGCCAAGAAGCATATGAAGAAATATTCAACATCACTGGTCATTCGAGAGATGAAGATGAAAACAACACTGAGATTTCATCTCACTCCACAAAGAATGGCTGATATCTAGAAATTAACCAGCAATAAATGCTGGCAAGGCTCCAGGGAGAAAGGAACCCTTCTCCACTATTGGTGGGAATGTAGACTTGTATGACTATTGTGGAGATCAGTGTGGAGATTCCTCAGAAAACTAGGATTAGAGGTGCCATTTGACCCTGCTATTCCCCCACTAGGAATATACTCGAAACAAAAGACTCATATCATAAAGACTTAAGTGCACCCATGTTCATAGCAGCTCAGTTCATGATAGCCCAATCTTGGAAACAACCCAGATGCCCATCAACTGGAGACTGGATAAAGAAGATGTGGGAGTGTTTTAATGGAGTATTACTCTGCTATAAAGAATGAAAAGTTTCATTCATTTATGTGCAAATAGATACACCTTCAGGACACACCAATAAGTGAAATAAATAAATCACAGATATGTAAATACTGTATCTTTTCTCTGGTATGAGAACCTGTGGATGTAAATGAGTTCCAGAATGTATGATAGATTTTGTGAAATAGGAAATATTCAAAGGGAATGTGGTGGGGTAAAGGAATGAGGGGAAAGAGTAAATATGATTTGAAAAGAAAAGGAAAGCACATGTACATAGGGGGTGGGGGTTGTGGGGTGGGTAGGGATATGGGTACAAATGAGAATTAATTTGTGTCATATACTGGTACAAATCCCCCAGTGATGAGTGTGATTGTGAGCTGTATGTAAAATGTACCAATAAAGAATTCAATTTAAAAAAAGAAAAAATATATATTGGGACTTCACCTTAGCCACTGGTTCTCACAGTGATTTAATCACTATACATATTACTATCTTGGCCTGACTGCCAGAAATTCCTTTTTTTGTTAATTGAGTTCTTTATTGAAACTTCCTGAAGAAAGCAAAAGGGAAAAAGTTGCCGCTACAAGCACAGACAAAGACTTTCTAAATAAGCCTTAACAGCACAGGGTACAGTATCAATAGTCAATAAATGGAATTGCAAAAGACATGATCAACAGTGTTAAGAGACAACTGGAAAACGTGACTCTTCTAGGGGATTAATATCTAGCATTCAATAAAAACTCAAGAAGAACTAAACATCAAATAAATAGTTCAATTAATTAATGGGCAACAGAGAATTCTCAAAATAAGAAATACAAATTCTATAAATATGTGGGAAACTATTGAACAACCTTAGCTAGTCAAAAATTACAAATCAGGTCTCTATGAAGATTTAATCTCACTCCAGTTAGAATGACAAACATAAATTATATAAAAATCAATGAATACCAGTAGTTTCAAGGAAAAAGGCTTATACTGCTTTTGGCAATATAAGCTAGTACAACTATAGCATGAAAGTTCTTCAAAAAAAAGAAAAAGAAAAGAAAAAAACTTAAAAGCAAATATATGATTTGATCCAGCTATATCACTCTTTGTATATTCCTCAAATAATTATGGCTAATATACAACAGTGATTTATGCATGCCCACGTAGCACAATTCACAATGACTAAAGGATGAGAACAATGTAGATGCCCATCAACAGATGAATGGATAAACAAAATGTGGCATTTATATACAATGGAGTATTATTTAGTCATTTGAAAGAACTAAAGACAGGCATATTAACCACAATAAGCCAGTCTCAAGAAACAAATATCACGTTTTGTCTTACATGAGCAATCTAAGAAGAAATAAGTAAAAATATGGCAGACAGAAAAATACTTCAGATAGGAAAGACAGGAAACTAAAAGGTAGTCATCTAGCGCTGGAAAAGATCAGGGTAGGATGTACGGAAGAAGGTGTAACTGGTATAAACAATCAGAATATGTCATGTGTGTACCATATGTACCATCAAACATAATATACACCAGCAAAAAAAGAAAAATGCTCAGCTCTGGCCTTTAGAAAAAAGGCTTACAAATGCAGTTTATGTCTAAGACTATTTTATTGTTTTCAGTGGTAAATGTGATGTTTAATTGTATGGCCCTTTAAAATACCTGGCACTATGGGTGGGCTGTATCTTAGGGATTCAGCACTTGCCCAGCGAGTGGGAGGCCCTGGGTTCTATCCTCCACCATACAAAAACTAGGGCAAATAAAAAACGTTTTGAATTGAAAAGCACTCATTATATGTTAGACTGGGTGTATTTGGTTTTGGAGGAACCAGAAATCTATAAAATTTATTGAAATATAAAATAATAAAAATTGCAGACATCTATTATTTGAATAAAAATGTAAGAGTCATAAATGACAAACTTTCAGAAGCTAAGAAACAGCATATATATAAAATAATATTTTTATTAATGTATTGCCTGAAATGCTAGTTTTCTGTATTTTATCTGCATATTTTCAATTCTCCCTTCATATGAAACTTTCTTTACAATATTTTCATAAAGAACAGAAATAGAGTTCATTAAAACATTTTCCTGCTATTGCTAATGTTAATGAGGTGATTAAAATGTTTCCCACACAATCTTTAATGTTCTATGACTAGAAGACTTGTCACAAACTAGCTTCTGTGTTCACACTCTCACCTTGTATACCCTCTACCACACATATTCCGGTACACAATACCCAGAATAAATGCACATTAAAGTACAGCCACTAAACTTACCAGGATGCCCAGGTGTACTTGCAAAAGGAGCAACAGAAATACCCTGAAAGTTATTCATAAGTGGGACACCAAGCAATTATTTTGCAATGGCTTACACACCAAAGGTGCTATAAACCACTCAATATCCCACTAAATGCAAAATAGACACATTCACAACTGAATTTTCCCTTCTTTGAACCCCAATTCCTGTGGGGTTACCTGGGGCCAGTTCTCAGGCATGATACTAGGGAAGTTGGGATTGAAAGAAAAGTAGCATATGGCAGAAACAATGATCTCACTCATCTGATTGTTACTGCATCATTTTTAAAAACCTTACCCAAAGTGGGTGATCCTAAGTGATTCACATAATCAACAGATTCTAAGGTCTAGTTTTATTATATCCATGGCAAATCCATCTCTGAATAGTACTAGCCATTATTATTTTCATTACCAACTCCATAACTGATAGGGATTTTCTCTATTGTAGAAAATGTAATTAATATTAGTGAATACCATTTTCAGCATTTTATAAATAATACATCTAAGCCTGACAATAACCTTACCATTTATTATTCTCAGATAATGAAAATGAGGCCCATAGAGTATATGGACTTATATCACACAGAAAGAGAAGGCACGGATGTTACATCTAGATCCTATTCTTAAGCTGAAAGGACAGAGACCTTTACCTATATGTGGGGATCTGTCAGCTATTTCAAGTAGCCGATCTAGAAATTGATCAAGAGGAGAGAGAGCTGCTAAGATACGTGTAGCAAGCTGTAGTTGGGTAAGAAGATCAGCCACATATTACTGAAACAGCTCCCATGAACCATAAAGTTTTAAGGTATGCCCAACAAATACAAAGGGAAATAATTAAAATAAATCCAGGCAAAATGACAATTCACATCACTTCTCACCATGTGCCAAAGCGCAAAGTAAAAACATGTATTTATAATATAACCTACAAATGCACAAGGTCAATGAGCAAAAGAAGTTCCATGTTTGTATTTAGGAAAGATTTACAATAATAGGGGTAAGTTTGAAATGAAATAAAAGAGTTTACAAACAATAGAATGAAGTATCATTGGAGGCATATCTAATCAGAAATACACATATGGAATGTGATAACTGTGCACCAAACATAAAAGTTCCGTGAAGCATATGTTTTGAGAGACTGGAATTGAGCTCAAGGTCAATGTCACTGAGTGATAATTTAGCAGGTTAATTCAGACTCACATTAATTCAGCATAGAAGAAGACAGAGTCAGAGGGAAGCAATGATCAGGAACACTGTATGGGCACCTGATCACACACAAAAAAACTTTTTGTAGTACTTGTCATAGTATTTTTTTTTTTTGATACAGGGTCTCGCTTTGTAGTTCAGGCTGGCTCTGAGTTCACTATGTAGCCCAGGCAAGTCGCTGCGAACTCAGCAATCCTCCTGTCTCTGCCTCCCAAGTGCTGGGATTACAGGCGTGAGCCACCACGCCCAGCACTGTGGTATGTGGTATTGATTGTTGGTGGGCGTGAGTCTCCACGCCCAGCACTGTATGTGGTTACCAGGGATTGAACTCAGGGCTTTGTGCTTGCAGGGTGGTGCTGGAACCACTGTGCTAACCCTCCGGGCCAAGTCATAGTATATTTTGATGGTTGACTTGTCTTAATCCCCAACCCTTGGTGGCCCCAATAATGGAAGGTCCCTATCATATTAGGGAATGATGAATGTACAAAGGAATAAAGTGGGATGGGATGCGGTGGTTCCTGTCTGTTCACTGTCCATCACAGGGTTTATGTCCAGCTCCCCCAAACGCCACACTGAGCAGCCAGGTATGTGACTCATGAATGCTGCTTCCTACATCACACACCAGCACGTGTCTTCTGAACATCTAGAACAGTTTCACCCTCTTACAATGTTCACCATGTTTATTTATCCATCAAATACATATTGAGTACCTACAACAACATAGGTATTGTTTCAGAAAATCATGAAAAGTTATTGAACAAGATAGTTATAACTTTGTGTTATATTCACATACACCTTGTTACTGCTCAATCTCTTATATTAAAAATCTTATAATTTATCTAATGCTGTATCTCCATAGTATCTAGTAATTAATCTTAACTATAGTAAGCCCAGTTTTTGTTTTTGTTTTTTGTTTTTTGTTTTTTTTGAGACAGGGTCTCGCTTTGTAGTTCAGGCTGGCTCTGAGCTCACTATGTAGCCCCAGCAAGCCTCGAACTCAGCAGTCCTCCTGCCTCTGCCTCCTGAGTGCTGGGATTACAGGCGTGAGCCACCATGCCTGGCAAACCCAGTTTTATTAGCTAAAGTTATTTACAGGTAAGCAAAAGCCAACTCATATACTGATATCTTAAATACTAAATTCATGGTGAACACATGTGTTTATGTTATCACTATCTCCATAGGAACCACTCTTCCCCAAGTAATAAAACAATAAGATGTGATCTTGATAATATTCTAGTTTGTAGGGTCCTAGTTTTACAAATAGTGACACACCCACATACCAAATAATACTGTTAAATTTTGAGCACCCATGCAGACCAACAGTTGACTCCTGATTTAGGATCACAGAATAATTATTTTTTCTTGTTAATGATAAATGAAATTCTAATTTCTACATGAATTTAGTAATCACTTGAACACTATATGAAAAAATAGCTTAATTTTACTTACAAAATCCTTGTCAATAGATGCTTTTAATAAAAAATATTCAAAGGGAGCCGGAGGGTTAGCTCAGTGGTTCCGGTGCCTGCCTCGCAAGCGCAAGGTCCTGAGTTCAATCCCCAGAAACCACATACAATGCTGCGTGTGGTGACTCACACCCACCGGCAATCAATACCACATACCACATTGCCAGGCTTGGTGGCTCACGCCTGTCATCCCAGCACTCGGGAGGCAGAGGCAGGAGGATTGCTGAGTTCGAGGCTTGCCTGGACTGCATAGTGAGTTCAGAGCCAGCCTGAACTACAAAGCGAGACCCTGTCTCAAAAAAAGAAAAAATAAATCAAAGGGAAATGGGGGGTAGGGGTAAATAACAAGGGGAAAGAAAAATTGTGATGGTTAAAAAAAGGGACACAGGGCCAGAGATTTAGTTCAGTGGTTCTGGTGCCTGCCTAGCAAGCACAAGGTCCTGAGTTTGAACCCGGTAACCAAGTACAACAATACTGGGATGACTTATGCCTACTAGCAATCAGTACCACATACCACAGTGCCCGGCATGGTGGCTCATACACTGGGGAGGCAGAGACAGGATGATTGCTGAGTTCAAGGCTTGCCTGGGCTACATAATGAGCTCAGGGCCAGCTTGAAATACAAAGCCAGACCCTGTCTCAAAAAAAAAAGGATGGGGGAGGGGAACAAAGTTTATGTATATGGGAAAAAAATGAATTAAGTCATGTCATATACTAGTACATAACTCTCAATGTTGAGTGTGATCATGATGTATATATAAAATGTACCTATTTCACAATTTAAAAAGAAAAAGAACTTCTTAATTTTACTTTAAAAAATACTACGGCTTGCTCACGCCTATAATCCCAGCACTCGGGAGGCAGAGACAGGAGGATTGCTGAGTTCGAGGCTTGCCTGGGCTACATAGTGAGCTCAGAGCCAGCCTGAACTACAAAGCGAGACCCTGTCTCAAAAAAAAAAAAAAAAAACTACAGCTTAAAACATGCACTTTTAAATATTCAAACAATTTACCAGCTCCAATTAAAGTTCCTGTCATTTAAGTATTACCAAATGCCCTTTTCTTTGTTGTTGGAGAAATGAATGCTGTCTGTTTTTAACGTTACCAAAACATTTTCATGTAAAGGCAATGTTTATTTCATCGTTTTGATTTTACTTCCCCAGTTTCCCAAAACCAAAATACAGTTTCATAATTTTGTTTATATTCAGAGTCTAGTTTACTCTTTCTAAGAACAATACATGGAGAAAACAAGGTTAAAAAGAAAAACTGTGCACTTTAAAACTAAGTAAATATTGCAAGCTATTTGGAATAAAAAGACAAACTCTTAAGCATTTTAATTTTTACCATTCCTTCAATATTGAAAGATATATAACATGTAATTCTATTTAGAAAATTGTTTGTGGTAAATTCTTTACATGAGTTAACTAATCAAATGTCTGTGATACAATTTTTTCCCCTATAGACAACTAAGTAAATTAAATCTGGTAAAAAGATTGGATGTTCTATAATACTTTGTCTACTTCAGATTATTCTCTCTTGAATAGTTATCAGAGTATCATCATTTCCGGAGAGTTAAACAGAATTATGAGTATGTCACTTTCGACAAGTTGGTAAGCTTTTCAAAGTCTAGAAGTCATATCATGTACTGGTACAAATTCTCAATGTTAACTGTGATCATAACATGCATAAAAAATGCACCAATAAAATCAATTTTTAAAAAAGAATTACATTACACTGTCTCCTTTTACATTCTTACCTATATTTTTATGTATGTACTGATTGATTAAATTCTTTTAAGATTAAAGTGTTCATATCTGTTTACCTCCATTAGGTTCACAATCTTCACCCATTAAAAGAATTAACCTACTGGTTTTTATTCCACTAAAATAAAAATTTAGGTTTTTGACAACATTATAAAAGTCAGAAATATAACCACTTGGTCTTCGATTGGCAAAGAACTATTCAGCAGTACTAAGAGGAAATTTATTTGTCCTATGTAAGTAAAACCATGAAGCTCAGTGTTTCACAGTAAAGTGTCTGAATTGAAGATGTTAATGAAGTACCTTCATGTAATTCGATAAAGAAGAAAAATTCAAGAATATAACACTGTAAGAAAAGAAAGAAAATGTCAAAACCATAACCTGAATTCAAAAGAATCCTTACAGTGGTACCCTAGAAAAATCAGTAGGGCTTCAATAATTTAGAAAGGTCTATCTTATTCATGCTGGACAAAAGTCAGTAAAACACTTGCATGCTGTGCTCAAGAATGGCTCAAAATTAGTGTTTACAGGCTGGAGATATAGCTCAGTGATTCCAGTACCTGCTTAGCAAATGCAAAATCCCTGGTTCAACCCTGGGAACTACAAACAACAATACTGGGCGTGGTGACTCACGCCCACCAGCAATCAGTATCACATACCACAGTGCTGGGTGTGGTGGCTCAAACCTGTCATCCCAGCACTCAAGAGGCAAAGGCAGGAAGATTGCTGTGAGTTCAAGGCTTGCCTGGGCTACATTGTGAGCTCAGGGCCAACCTGAACTACAAAGCAAGACCGTCTCAAAAAAAAAAAAAAAAAAAAAAAAAGTGGTGTTTACAACACAGTGGTAACTAACCCAGACTGAATTTCAGAGGTCAGATGTGCTTTGTTAGAAACTAGAAAATACAAAAATACTGGGTTGCTCAGCATTTTAGAAGACTTGTGCAGATTCTGAGTGTGATTCCCCTATCATTTCTTTGTTGACCTTTTGGCTAATCTAGTAACTAACACAATCTGAAGTAAGTGTCACAATCTGAGTTAGTGTCTGCTGATGTCTTCATGGGAATATAGAGCTCACTGGTGTCTTCCGTGAGGTTGCTCAGCATTTTCTGAGCCCTCAGTTTAAATTGACCCCAACCATGTCTTAAGCTCTGCTCCTGATTTTCACTCTTTTTCACTCTGGTGCCCATTACCTTTGGCCATACCATGTATTTGAGTTGTTTAGCATCATCTCCTCCTACAAGACTAACAGTTCCTTGAAGATGTGAATTTCTATTATGTTTGCTACATATTTTTAGTGCTTAAAATGGTATTTGGCTCGTCATAGGCACTCAATAACTATCTACCTTAGCAATGAATGAAAAGTTATTTAGAATATATGAGAAAGAACAGAACAGCAATAGCTGGATTAAATACTTACACTGAGTGAAATCATGCTTTTTTAAAGATTTTTATCTCTTTTTATACAAAAATCAAAGACCCAGTAGAGAGAGCTACATAGTTTGAAGACAGAAAAAGAATCAATTGATGCTGGAAAATCGTGAGGATAGAGAAGGGAGGATATTGTTCATTGGAGCCAGAGGCTAAGTGTGGAAATTAACCTTGAGTAGGAGAAACTTCACTGTACAAGGAACATTTTGGTATGTATGAATCAGGATATGGATATTTTTTCACAGGAATGGTAGTAGAAAACTTCAAAGATAGGTCATGCATGTTACCATGTTGGTAACAGTTCAAAATATTGGTGGTGAAATAGGGTTATCCACGTGCAGGATGAAGAGTATAAAATAACTAAAGAATGTAGCCAATAAATAGAATTATTTAAAAAATATATTGGAAATGTAGAAAAGGAAAGAAACAGGTTAAGCTTCAAATGGTTGACGATCTCTCCTTTGTTGTTACTGTCATTGGCGATGTGGCACTTCAGAAGAAACTTAAAGCATAAAAAGATGAGAAAAAGTTTTTAAAAACCAAAACGCTAAGGTATATGTTATATTTTAAATAGATTAATTGCTTTTCTTATGCAAGAATACCAGTGTATGATTCTTCCTCACTGAAATGCAAATATCATTATCATGCAGAATAAATTCCTTTCCTACAACTCCCCCAGAAATCTGTAATGTTTGAAGATACTCACATGCTCTCCAAACAAGTCAAGGACTTATGTAACCAGAAGATACAACTGACGTCTCTAGACTTGGATAGGAATAAGCAGTACTGGCTCTGTAGTTCATAAACCCTCAAACGAGAGCAGGTACTGTGGCCTACCCTGATCATATTTTCAAAAAAGATACAATCGATACTTCCTTTGAAAGAACGTGTAATTCAGAACAAAGGCACAAATAATATGTGACAAATTTCAACTCCTTCCTCAGAGAGACAGGAAGGAACCCAAGGGAATTAAAAAGCACAAGAAGAGATAATAAAAAAGAAGGAACCACCTGTATTACAGCCTTTATATAAACAGAAAACTAGGTAATTTTCAGGAAAAATAACACTGAGTTCAATGGTGGTTCTATGCTTTGGAGTACGAAAAATTTCAGGAATCACTGACAAATCTGTGGGTGAGATACCTTGCTATAAATTGGACATAATTAAAAAGGTCCAGCTGATGTTAGGTAATACAAATTTGTAGTTTAAAATATCAATTAATTATCAAATTACAGCAACATTCACTATGGCTCAATTTATTTTGGTTTATTTTCTCAGTAACAGATGTCCACATTATTTGCTAGCTGCCAAACCACATGAATCTGTTTCGATAATAACTGTGGAGCTTATTTAAAAATATGATATGTTTTATTGAATATAAACTGAATATTTAAATGTTAACAAATGAAATTTAAAAAAAATAAGGCTACAGAGTTCCAGCAAAGTTACTCAAAATTCTTCCATCTGCTACATAAAAAAATTCAGGCTTAAAAAATGTTAGTATGTATAAACACTTGGCTTTCACACTTGCCTATATACTATGATTTACTAAATTGCTACTTTAAATGAACAGAAAAAATAAAAAGGAAATGGAAGCAGCAGGAATCGACAGGTTTTATTAGCCCAGTGAGGCATTATATGGAAATGTCAACCTGACCACCAACTGAAAACTGCTGGAACCTTCAGTTTCCTCTAAATGTCACCAGCTTGTACAAAATAAACGCTATGGATTGATGGACTACCAGCCTTATAGGATGCTCTTTTAAAGTTATCTATATTTCATTCATACTTTTTCCCTCCATACTTTTTCCAAACTTAGAGAAACACTGCATTTTATTTTGTTTTGTCTCCAGCAAAGAGTCATATGGGCCTTGCTTTCCTTCCCAAGCAAACTTCCTGTGGGTGAAAGCCCTCAGTGTACCCTTCTAATACTTCAGAGAGGACACAGGACTGGAAGTCAACCACTGTCCATTCCTAACAACATGGCACTTGAGCAAGGCTTGGTTCATGTGTACTTGTTTCTTCCTCTGGGAAACAGATTCTGAGTCCCTTTTCCTTCAAGCTTAAAATGTGGATATTCAGCTACATAGTACAATACAGGAAACATGAAATAATTGATTAAACAACCACGTTATGGTCAAAAGCATATCAAAACCTCATAGAGGGAAACCCAAACTTCTACATCATTATTGCCTCAAATTTGACATTTGGAGTTCTTTTTGTTCTGAGAAAGATTTCTGGAGGTCAGAGAGAAATGTAGATTATATATACATTTGTTATATGTATTTCTAAAAAAACTATGCATACTTTAAAAATATAATGTACTTTAGAATTATGTCTACTCTAGGACCCATTTTAAAATCCATTGCAGTTCTTCACAAGGTACTAGCTAGAATGCTAAGATTTACTTACTTACTGAACTACATCCAACCATAAGATTGCTACAAATGTAAGCACATAAAAACATCTCATAATGTTTGTTTTAAAAATATGCTTTATATCACAAGCTAGTGCCAAGAACTTATTATGATTCCCAAATATTTAAATTATTTTGACAAAAGGCCGTGCCATTTAGAGAATTATAGTAAATGTGAATTTACATTACTTTTTAACTTGTATTTTATCTCTCAAATAAAACTTTGATATTTTGGTAGTATCCAGAGAAAACATAGAATCTTTTCCAAAACAAACTAGTCCATCCAATGAACTTGTCATCTATTTTCCATCAAACGGACAATTTCCACACACATACATATAAGTACATGCAAATGCATATGTTAAATGACAACACCATAACATCTTTAAATTCCCTCACTGTGTCACAAGGTTTAACATTTCTATGTAGTATGAATGTACATTATGGCAAAATTAAGGGTTACTACAAAGATTTTCCTAAAATGTACTGCTTTTGGAATTTAAAATTTGTACACATTTATCCAAATCAAAAGGTAAATTATACAGACAACTAAGACAAAATTACATAGAAGGAATCAAATCAGTTCCAAGAACTATTTTGAATTTATAAGAGACTAACTAAACCATTGTCTCAAAAGTGCAAGAGAGTTGTGCGATTATCTCCTAATAAGTGACTTCAGATGTATATATTAAGATATTCTGGGATTCTACATAAGGACAACTGTGTTATTTTTCAAATCCCTAAAACTTTTATGGTTTAAAAATACTCATTATTAAAAATTCGATTTTTAAAGTTACATTATTTGGAGACTAACTCGGGGAAATGCCGAGTATGTATCTTAACTTTTAATTTTCCATCCCTCAGCAGGTGGTATTGCAGATCACGCCCCTAAAGTATGAAAGCAGTAAATAAAGTTTCCCCTTAATGCAGCTAATTCAAAAGTGGGTGAAGAAGATGCTTCGGACTTCAGTCACCTCAAGGAGCTGAAGTGTAATAGTTTCCTTCACTTCAAAGATCTTACATCGTAGAGAGGTTCACATCTCTAAAAAGCAATTTCTGTCTTCCCAGATCACTCCGTGTAATCACTAATCCTACTCCTATGATTGCCAATCCATTATGACACCAATCCGTCAACGGTATTATTTTTCTACTGGGCATCAGTCACTTTATTGCTTCATTTTCTTTTTATCCAGTTTAGATTTTTGGCTAACAAATCTTTCCTTTTCTAAATATAAAACAAGAACTCCCTTGTCATTCTACCCTTAACTACACTGACTTGAAAATGATAACTCAGTCTTCATTAAATGTATCATAACTTCTACACACTCATTTTGGTCGGTGAGTAAAGAAATCAAATACAACTATGTTGTTTCGACTTACTTTACTTTTGTGTCTTCTTTTCTCAACAGGCCCCTCAGCATGCTGCGTGACTCAGGTGTGAATCCCCAGTGAGTGCACTGTCCCAGCAGTCTCAGAGATGCGTTATCAAAGTCCCAGCATCTTCCTTTCTCCTGTTGGGAAAAGAACATACTCTAAATGCACTGCACAACTGAACAAGACAAGGAAAAAAACTCCTTTCCTTCTTGCTTCATCTGTAATCATGGTTGCATCTATAGGTCAATATCCTGAAATGTGCTACTATTGCAATGCATGAAAAGTCTCTCCCTTCTTCCTAAGTTCAGTATAACCATTTCTGTCTGTTTCAGCTACCTCTTCATCTCAAGACCTTTGGTCCTTCAGTTTACCCTCCATTTCAAAACAAGTCCATTTTTTCTTTGATTACTTAATGATTTCTATTTGCACACAAACACATAACTCTGAACTATAGTCTATGTTTTCTTTCTCTTCTTATTCAGGGCTTGAATGATTCAGAACTCTTTTTTTTTTCTCTGTGCTTTTCTGGTGCACCCTCACTGTCTACCTGTTGTCATTTAACCTTGGGGTTTTAGAAACTGTATATTTATATATCTATCTTAGAACTGCATTTTCTTGTGACTTGTTCGTCTGAGAGCCAAACTTCAATGTCCTCATTAGCATTGTTTCCTATTTAATGCTTCAATATGATTTTTTAGGTGCCAATGCATTCTCTAGACTCCCATAGATATTTTATAAGCATGTCTATTAGAAGATATCACCTGGCATCTAATAAGACCTCTTTGCCTCGGTATCTCTCTAAATGGTACATTTCAGTGAGTTTAGATTAGACTCTAGAATTACGAATAGTAAAACAGAATTTTGAACCTCATTCCAAATCCCTGCCCATCCAGTCTGCTTCCCTACGAGGGCAACTGGGCAAAGAATAAGATTGTTTGTCAGCAAGAACAAAGCCAAACATCTACAGTAACGTTAAAGACAATCGAGCAGCTGTAGCCATTTCCACCAACTTTTAAAACAGGTGTGTATAAATTTACAAACTAATGAAACAAACCACAATCTCTTTTGACAAGCATAACGATAAAAGTGACAGTGTTTCACATAAAAGTCACAGACTGTCTCATTATTTTTGAATGTATTATTAACAAATAAGTACTAAACATAAAGGCTTTACCATAATTATAAATAATGTCCTAATCCCAAAGCAAATGTCCCAGCCCAGAAAATTATAGTCATATGACTGAGAAAAATGTCAAATTTAGAAGGAAAAAACTCTCAATCACACCAGAAGAAGGTCTAGTCACTTAGTTCCAAGGTTATTATTATAGTGCTTTCCAGGTCAGATGAACTGGAAATTGACATCAGAAATCCAACCTACTCATAAAGAACAGTTGTTCATTATTATGCCTAAATAAAAAAAATAGGGATACTGCTCATTAATGGGTTCAGTCATTGCCCACAAACCTGTCACTGTTAATAAATCTTAATTTAAAAAAAATTAAAATTAAACCCTCCAGGTATGGCTAAGAAGATCTCCATGGACTAAACTGTCCATTTGCAAACATTACAGAATGAAATGAAAAGCCAGTAAGCAGTACCCTTTAAAAGACTGTCTAAAGGAAGAATAACTTTGTTTTCTTGAGTTACAAATGAAAAACTTAAGATTAGTAATTCTCAAATTTGAACGGGAAACTTCAAATCATCAAAGATCTTAGAAAGCTTGAAGTACCAAGTTTTAATAGTCAGCAACAGAAATTTTAAGATTATAAAATGACGTAAAGGTCTTTGAAGATTATTGTATATCTGCCCACTGTTTGTTAGACACAGTAAAGCCATGCAAATACACATAAATATACAAATATAAAGGTATTACTCTAGTATAAAAGTATGTCTTTGGGCTGGAGATTTAGCTCAGTGGTTCCAGCGCCTGCCTCACAAGCTCAAGGCCCTGAGTTCGATCCCAGTAACCACATACAATGCTGGGTGTGGTGACTCACACCCACCAGCCTTCAGTAGCACATACCACAGTGCCGGGCGTGGTGGCTCACGCCTGTCATCCCAGCACAGGAGGATTGCTGAGTTTGAGGCTTGCCTGGGCTACACAGTGAGCTCAGGGCCAGCCTGAACTACAAAGGGAGCCCTGTCTCAAAAAAAAAAAAAAAAAAAAAAAAAAAAAAGCATGTCATTATTTGTTAATCTATTCAATAAATGACAGCTTGAATCATAGTGTGAAGGCATCTTTTTTTAGGCAGAGCTATTTGAAGGCTGATAATTACATATGCATTTACTTTGTAAAATACTTTACTTTGGAAATTTGAACAACTTATAATCAATAGAAATATAAAGCAGGGAAAAACCAAGATCTGATATGTAAGTAAAGAAATCCTTGGCCTTTTAGTGTCTGTATGGCTGCCTTAGAAGGCTATTTTCAATCTGCTCAGCTACTCATTAACTCATCCATGTGTTAATTCTATAACTACTGATTTTTATAAATATTAAAACATGACAAGGCTTGACCCAGGAATCTAGAATACAATCTACATCAAAGTACACATCATACCTGTGCTAATGAAGGTTAAGTCTTATCCACAGAAAAGAATAAAATTCACAAAAGTATATTCCATTGACTCAGTAGACAGCAGTGACTCTGTTAGGGAGAGTGAAAGTCGTCCTCTGCAGTAACCCTCCTCTCTCATCTCCCTCACAACTGTTACAAAAGTTTCAAACGTGGGGCCAGAGGGTTAGCTCAGTGGTTCCGGCGCCTGCCTCACAAGCTCAAAGTCCTGAGTTCGATCTCCGGTAACCACATACAATGCTGGGCGTGGAGACTCACGCCCACCATCAATCAATACGACATACCACAGTGCCCGGTGTGGTGGCTCACACCTGTAATCCCAGCACTCGGGAGGCAGAGGCAGAAGGATTGCTGAGTCCCAGGCTTGCCTGGGCTCCATAGTGAGTTCAGAGCCAGCCTGAACTACAAAGTGAGACCCTGTCTCAAAAAAAAAAAGTTTCAAACGTAAGGTTAGTGTGTTTGTTTCTCTTTATAGTTTGTATTATTATTATTATTTTGTATTCTATTACAGCATTGTGATATTTTTATAAGAATATTTTTGAGTTGTAGGAACAAATCGTCTGAATTTTTTTTTTATTTCTATGAGAAAATTCTCTTTGCTAGGCAAGTTCTTTGAATTACAAGTTTTCCAGACTGAATTATGCTCCAAAACTGAGGTTTTACTATTTATTTTACTAAATCTTATGACCTGGTATTACCACTATTGGTCATCAAAAATTAAAGGTATGTTTCTGTCCCCAAAGCTCTGTACAAGAATCCTTAAGGACAGTTTTATTTGTTGTTGTTGTTGTTGTTGTAGGCAAAAATTAGACATTACCCAATGATCCACAAACAGTAAAATGGATAAACACCACATTCAATAACAGATGAATCTCACAACTATAACATTAAGTGGATATATGGAATACAGAGCACCTCATGCATGATGCAACCAACAAAATTAAAAGTTGGCAAGACTAAGCAATGATATCAGATGTAAAAATACACAAATCACCCTTTGGAAGATAAGGATGAGGAGATGAGAGGAGAATAATTCTAGGATGTACTGAGGACCTGCTTCTTGATTCTAGCATTCCTAAAAGGCTGTGTTCAGTTAGCAAGAAGTTGTGCAACTGTGGATCCTGCAACTATAATCTGTGTGTTGTGTGTGTCATGTGCCTCATGTGTGTTATATCTGTATCTGAAATTGGACAACGCAAATAAGAGGCATAAAATCATAGAAAAAATTTAAATATTAAAGAAATATATGTATATATATTTAGCATCTTTGTAATGTCCAAGTGGCCTAAAAACAAAGCAGAAAAAGCATAACATTCTCATTTAATTAAAAAGAAAGCATGAATCATATACACAGCACTGAGATTACATGTTTGTTCTCTGTTCTCAGACACCAAGGTTCAAACACAAGCAGCCCCATGTGCTCATTTTTAACCTCCCCTAAATTAGTATCTGTTGTCATGTGTTCATCAGTAAAATGTGTAATAATACTACCTGCATGATGAAATTCTAGATGTTGTACAACAAAATCATTATGTATATGGCTTGGCATGGGATCTGACACACAGCGACAATTCCTGCTAATGATGCTTAAGTCCTTTCATATGCGTTTTCTGCATCTCTAACCCTGCAAAGGGATTGTGCCAGGCGAGATGTGACGCAGTGCCCTCCACAGCATGGGACACACTCCCAGTGGAGACACACGAATTGGTTTCACGAGGCACACAAGCCTCTTTCAAAGCCTTTGAATACATTAAGAAGGGTCTCCATTTGGTGCCAGTGTATCTTCCACCTCTTTCTACAGCTTGCTAAGCTCCCTTTGTAAAACTGCAGGCTAGCATTTGGTAACACTGAGTTCATTTTGGTTTTACGCTATGCACAGGTTTTATGAATACCTCCCATTTATGGTAAATGCTATCAATTACCCATTTGCAATAACTATATGCAATGCCTTATGTAAATGTATTTAGGTTAATAGGCAGCCAATTAAAACATATCTCACTTGTACTAAAACATTTGGAACATTGAGACAAACTGGTAATTTGTGTCGCCACCTGACGAAAAAAGACAGTGATGGAGGTGGGGAGGATACAGAGGAAAAACAACGTAGCTGCCATCTAAATATGCCTATCTGTTTCTAGCTGTAAAATACAGAGTCTATCAGGGCCGGGGGTTTAGCTCAGTGGCTCCGGAACCTGCTTTGTAAACTCAAGGTCCTGAGTTTGATTCTGGTTAATCACATACCACACCCACCAGCAATCAGTATCCCACACCAAGCACCATTTACTAAAAAAATACAGAGTCTATCTATAAAACAGATTGAGGATCTAAATCCAGACCTGACAATGGGGACTCTCAAAACTCTAGAGCAATTCACCTGCTATGAGTTTCAGCTTCCGTATCTCACAGTTACATTAAGAGAGATATGGCTTAGTGACTATATTCTCTATATGTAAAACACATAAATTTAAATCATCTCTTGTCGTCTGGTCGGGGTAGTTCCCATACCATCTCCGTCGTCCAACAACCTCGGGAGACTGAGTTCCATCCTCCGACAACCTCGGAAGAGTGAGCGGGGACACGGAAACACAACCCACAGACTGCAGGTCAGTTGAGACACTTCCCCTATTTATTACGGAAGTTACAAGCATTTTATAGGGCAGCCTGGGATGTGATTGGATGAGAGGGCAGGAGCAGTGCTTGCATGGGGGTGTGATTGGCTACAAAGGCGGAAGTAGCATTTAGAAACGTACAATTGGCCTGCGTGCGTCACCTGCGTCCCCTGCGTCACTTGCGTCCCCTGAGTCTTGCGTGACTGTGGCTTAAAGGCCCATTGTATCTATTCATCCACCAGGAGAGGAAGAGAAGTGGAAGCACCTGAGAAAGGTTTGGCCGCAATCTGTCTTAATTGGATCTTTTTTAAAATAATCAAGGAACTGAGACATTAAGTGATTTGTCTAAGACTGTCCTGCTAATAAGGACAGAAGAATGCACATCGCCTCCCACCTGCCTTGGGGCATGATTCTCTGTCCAGACCCCATCTGCTTTCACTCTTAAGTGCTTTCCATAGTTTAAAGGATTTGTTTATAGAAACCGTAGAGAGGAAGTGAATAAGCAAGGCCTTAGAATGTCAAGTGCAATAACATAAGATGAAAATAACTGTCACTGCTTGGAGGACACTCAAAAAGGGAAAAAGTAACAACCAAGGTGTAGCCACTCTTCGAATGCTTCACCGAGAGCTGTCATTCAACTCCATAGGAGTAAGTTCACTGGCTGGAGAGTGAGGCTGTCTCACTGCGATGCCCCCTCATCAGTAAGTGAGAAGTAATTTTGCTAAAATCCAAGCTCTACAGGAAGACTGTAAGTAGGTATGCCTTGCCATGAAAATCACTTGTACCACCCATAATTTAAAATACACATAGGATCATGGTATCTCCCCTGCAGAGACAGGAGGATTGCTGAGTTCGCGGCGGCTTGCCTGGGCACCATAGTGAGCTCAGGGCCAGCCTGAACTACAAAAGCAAGACCCTGTCTCAAAAGCAAAAAAAAAAAAAAAAGGATCTATATGTTCTTCTATAAGTTATTTTTCTGCATGTTAAAATTGGTAAGAGCTGAAGCAACACAAGAATGGAAGAAAATTCAAAGATTTTTAATTTTGACTTGATCACATTTTTAGTAGCAAGCGAAGGTCAAATACTACATAATAATTATATTTGCTTCCTTCTATTTTGAACACATAGCTCTTAAATTTAACACTTTTGATTTATGATTGATGACTATCTTAGAGGGGAATCATTTAAGATAATGAAATAAAATTAATTTATGGTAATACAGTCATAGTACTGAGTTATAAAGATACCTTGAGAAGAGTATATTTAATAAATTTTATATTTAATATTTATACGAGTATACTTTTGATCTAAACTTTATGTACTACCTACAAATCCCTCCAGATGACTAAAATATTTGCAGGTTCTAAATTTTAAAAACTAAAACATTTTCATGCTCGCTTCGGCAGCACATATACTAAAACATTTTCCACAGCTAAAAACACTTTCAATATATTGAGGTCATTGTAAAATATGGAATACAGCTGGATGTGGTGGCTCACACCTGTAATCCCAGCACTCGGGAGGCAGAGGCAGGAGGATTGCTGAGTTCCAGCTTGCCTGGACTACATACTGAGCTCAGGGCCAGCCTGGACTATAAAATGAGACCCTGTCTCAAAAAAAAAAAAATGAAATATAGAGGGAACTATATTTTTAAATCCATAAATGGTACTCTAACTTACTATGTCTCAACTCGATTTTTTTATTTTACAATGGCATGAATATGATATAATGTGTCCAGTAGAAGTTTCATAGTTATGGTTTCAATCTTTCCCAGGCCTCTGATATGTACTATGGCACACACTCATAACATTAGGCAGCATAGCCAGTCACCTCCTGAGCATCTCTACATGGTATATGGCTATCTGGATATATTGTGTAATATCTATCTATATTACACAATATATAAATATCCTCCCAATATTTATCATTTCCTATGGTGAAAGCACTGCAAGTCCTCTCCTTTGGCCTTTGAAAATATATCTGCTCTCTCTGTAGTCTACCTACTGTACAAGCATCCCAGAACTTCTAACTATAATTACACCAAACTGTAGCAGAGTTTATCCACTGATTAAACTCTCCTCACCCCTCTCCTTCCCTCTTCCTTTCAGCCTCTTATATCCCACATTCTATTCTCACCTTCTTTGGCAATAACTCTATTTCATATATAAGTAGATTTTTCAGCACCTTTCTTTGCCTGGCATATTTTGCTTAATTTAATGATCTCCAGCTCCACTCATGCTGCTGGAAGTGACAGCATTTCATTATTTCTACAGCTGAATAGTATTCCAATGCGTATATGTGTCACACTTTTCTCTGTCCATGTATCGGTTGATTAGATTATTACCATTTCTTAGCTATTGCAAGGACAATGAACATAGGAGTACACACATGTCTTCAGCATATTGATTCCATTTCCTTGTGAAATGTATTCATGAGTGGGATGGCTGGGCCACATGACAGTATATTTATAATTTTGAGGAACTTCCAGACTGTTTTCTATAATTGCTGTCATGATTTACATTCCCACCAGCAACACAGGTAAAGGACAGGATACTGGCTGAGCCAATGAAGGTAACCCCTCCACAGCACCAACCAGACATTTCCACACTCTGTGAAGTAAAAATAGCAGCTGTTACTGCAGAGAAGAAGGAGAACTTGATCTCACCAGCTATTCCTTGCCTCACTCTTCCTGTAATATCCACTCTTTAGAGGACCCCTGTCCATGGGAGTGTGATAAAAGGAAAAGGAAAATGGAGACACCTGGAGGATATACTAATAAGTGAAATCAATAGATCACAGATAGACAAATTCTGGATCTTCTCTTTGACGTGA